>JAEQBH010006850.1:0-100806 GCA_016808115.1 Tetrastigma voinierianum
TTCTCACTATCATGAGCTACAAAGGTGTAGATTTGCCTCTTCAAATTGTTAGTCTTGTAGGCACTGAAGAAATTCTTCAAAAATTCCACCTGCAGCTCTGCCCAATTCCTGATGGTTCTTGGCCTTTGTGAATTAAGCCAAATTTTTGCTTTGTCTTTGAGGGTCAATGGCAAAGCTTTCTACCTTCCAAAGATCTCCATATCGATCGCACCTCAAAGTCAAGTGCGTACTTCAAAATCCCTGACGGTGTGTATGGATTTTCATTTTCCATACCATGAAAATGGGAGCAAAGGAACCAATAAGGCCTCACCGCCACATCCTCTCGTTAGTGGTATTACGCATGAGGTGCACTCACCCTTGGTGGGTGTATTGATCCCTTATCAATTGCAGGTATCGGGATTTCCTCAACCCCCGCTATTGCTTCTCTGCCTCTTCGATGGGTCCCATCCGGCTGTGTAAACCGATTTCACACTTGTTCAACCGGAGCACTTAGCCTCTCCAATCCGCTCTCAGCGTTTGTCCACCGCATAAGCCGCTATGAACACACCACAAGCAAGAAACCAACAAAAACAAGACTACCAAAAAGGTCGAGAAGCATAAATCAAACAGGAAATGGGGCTCGCATGTTGAAATTCTTCAAACTCCCGTAGTGAATCGCATGGGAAAATGAAATCAAAAGAAATGAGTATTCACCAATAGTTTCGTGATTCGATCACAAGTCACTATTTCTTTCAAGAAGGCACCATCCCCCACAACAAATAAATACTGACTGCTTATGCCATAGTGTTCTAATCAACAAAATTTCTATATCCTAATGACCTTTACTATCGACGAAAGCAAAGCTACTCAATATAGTGGCTCTAGGGTCGAACACGGGGATGGGCCTTCTCTCAGAGAAGAGTTGCGTTGTTTTGGAAATGGTGTTTTCTTGTCGATTTTTGTGGTTTGTAAAAAACAAGGCAGTGAATGGTTGAAAACTTGGAAATAAATTGGTAAAAGTTAAAAGAGAATTCGTCTCGAGCCACTAGGCTTAGGGTTCTGTTGAACCGACATGTCCCTGATTCTTTCTCGCTGGGAGCATGACATATAGTCATTTCCGAATCGACCTTCATTTAGCTTCTTTAAAACCTAGGACCCTAAAAGTTTTCTCTTAAAAGTATGCATTTAATGAGCACAAATGCTCCCAAACGATGAGAACACACCTCCTAAACCTACCCTTAGTAACTAATAAGAGACAACTAACTGGGCATCAATGGATCTAGTGATAAGTATCCACGAACCTTAAAAGTTTAAGTTAAATACACGTTAGGAGAGTATGCCTAAGTGAATTTAACCTAAGGTGAGAAGCAAGAACACAAATGTCATAATCGCAGATATACATGAAAAGCATGAGAACATGCAACTCATCTCAAAACTAACACCTGAAGTGGCCTTCCCCTTCAAGGATGAGGGGTTTTAAAGCCACATCCCCTGACTTGTCATCTACAAAGCGAGCTACTACAGAAAATGCAAAGGAAATGAAGGAGATGGAGAGAAAATCACAAACTGGGGCCAGGAGAGGAAGCTTCGTGCCAAATTTTTTTTGACTGACGATGGAGTCAAAAAGTTGATTGATGCATGCTTCGATTGAGCTTATATAGGTGCTCTGTCATGAAAATTAAAAACGTGGCAAATGAACCAAAATTACATCAAGTGGGCAAACTTGTATAAACCACAAAAAGGCGGTTAAAAGCAATCACCGTGGAGCAAGTAGGTGAATTCTCACAACCTCGCGAAGGGCTCATGTGGTGCTGCGAAATTTTTAACTACAGAATCTCGCAAAACTTCTTCACCGATCCTTCCCCGCTTCAGCATTTTTGCGTTCCACTTTCTCTCACCATCATGCATCTTCGAATTTGGCTCGGGTTCATCGTTTGAATCAGATTGAAGATAAAGAGGCATTTGACCTGAAAAACTACTAAAAATAGCTACGAGATGTGATCAGTAGTAAAGCCAGGACCTCAATGTATCAATTAAGTTATTAAAGTCGATTACTGCACAAAAAGCTCTAAACTGTTATAAGCAAAGCTTAAAATAGCACTATTTGGGTACTAATCAGTGAGTCCACAACAACTATTTCCTGCCCATCCAAACCCTCACCAGTTAGGTGTTGATCAACCTCGCAACCACCCGGGCAAAGATCAGCCCCCTTGAAGCCGGGCGCCTCGTTTGAGCTTCCGTGCGCCGAAGTTATGAATGAGGTCAGCCATCTCGTCTTCCTCTTCTTCCTCTTCGCTAGCAGGGGGCGGTTGGATATTGGGACAACCTAAGGGACAAAATCTTCAACCCCTACTCCAAGTGCTCTTCATTGCTCGTACACCTGCCTTCATTTCTTCAACGCTTAGGGGGTAGGATGGGAATCATTTTTCGTAAATGGAAAACCCTCGAGACAGCTACTACCCCTGTCAACCTTCTTAGATGCTTAGGAGGCAAGGTCGGAATCCTCTCTAGCCAAAGAAGGCTGCTCGGGCCGAAGACTGATCACCAGTTCCTAACCAACCACCTTGGTCTCGTGTCCTGGCCGGGAGTAAAGAGTCGCCTGGCTACAAATTCGCATAGTCGGGCACATCGTAATGCTCAGCCTCCTATTTCTAAGGAAAGAGGGAGTGGAATAACTGGAAGAACATAAGGAGGCGGATCGTGACTGACTCACGAAGATTCCTTTTGCAAGCAGAGAATCTTGCATGTCGCTCCTGCTCAAATCTCTAGCAACTTCTGAATGTTCTTGAAGCCAACTTTCTCTACCCAGTTTACCAATCTATCTCTTCGGCTTTTCCCTGCACGAAAAAGTATTTATTAAAGAAAATACGTAGGATGGACATGCAAAAAAATATAAAGACGACATACGAAGCCCATAACTTGAACACACTTGGGAATCCCATTATTCTGTTCAAAGTAAACGGGAGGTTAGGAGAGCCCGGGGTCTCATACCACTATCCTCTAACCAAATCACCCCCTTCGCCTTGGTCTTAGGCGAGTCGGGGAGCCCCGTAACAAATTGCAGCCGGGGGCTTTAGGCCGACAGCGATAACCGACCTCCGTGTGCCATCTTCAAGGTGTAAATAAAGTAAACCTCTACCAACGAAATATCTAGTTGGTACAGGAGGTTCAGTACGCTACATCCGACCAGGATCCAAATGACATTCGAATGGATAAGAGCAGGCGACGCTCCGGAGAAGTGTAGGAACTGCTTGATTAGAGACGAAATGGAGAAGCGAAGCCCTGCTGCCAGCTGTTCCAGAGTAAAATATACTGCACAGTCTCCTTCACCGATAGTGGACTCCTAGCCTGCACAAATCGGCCAATCCAATATCGATATTGTCCGAATTTAGCAAGAAGACCTCGCCTCCATGGATAGAAAAGAAATGATGCCGCCATAGCAGGTGTGTCTCTACTTCAGGCCCTCTTTAAGCCCAAATGAGTAGTGAAGCCCTTCTTGACTTCACCATACCGTAGCGCACAACAACAAAATGACAGCGAAAGGGAGCCGCTTCCATGTCAGAATACCAAATGTGTGCATGGAAAACACATGAACCCACCTGGGCCAAGGAAACCCCGCCGAACCATATCTAGATAACATTCTTCACGCTCTCGTCGTTAGAAACACCCTAATAACCGGAATTCCAACGTACTGCAAAACAAAAAACAAGGCTACTCGGAAGATATGAAGACAATACCAGAAAACTATCTCAGAAACACGTAACCCTACCAAGAAAGTATTAGCGTGCTTCCTCGAGCTGGGCGGAAACAAGAAAATGGCGTAGACATCGATGGGGATGTGATAAAATACAATTATGATTCCCTAATAATAAGGCGTTTAGCACCTATGGGTGCATTAAATGCGTCGCTAACTCATCACCCTTCCAAATGATTTGAATCCTGACGACGCTTCACTTACTAAGGCATAGTGAACGAGTGTGGGCCAGGTCCGTGGGCCCCTAGGTTAGTGCCCTTATGCCCCCCTAATGGATGGGCTTAGGCCAAACAATCGTTAGTCGAATGAACCTGTATGGGGCCTGTAATTCATCCTCAATTCATCAACATCAAACGCCATAACCCTTATCCCAAGAAATTAGTCCATGATTGATCACCGTTTAGCCAAGCACAATAAAAATAAGGCGAGACAAAACACAAAAATTTTCAAAAACACAATTTCATTAATTACACCAAATGGCATTCCCAATTACATAACCCATCCAGGCTAAAAACTGAGCCTAAGACAATTACATAACCCATCCGAGATGAAAACTGAGCCTAAGAAAGAATAAAAAGTTGAAGAAAAAGCCTAAGAAAGAAGAGTAAGTGGAAGAAGAAGGCTAAGCAAGAAGAAAAAGTTGAAGAAAAATTTTGTGCCGCAGAGGCTAAGAAAGAGGTAAAAGTCGCTGCTATAAAGGCTAAAAAAAAACAAAAAACCGCTGCTGTAGAGGCTAATAAAGAAACAACTGTTGCTACAGAGGCTAAGAAAGATAAGAAAGCCTCGACCGCCTCTGGCAATATGATTTCAACAGTGCCAAAGCAGAGGGGCATACAAGGGGGCTTTTGGCTGAACATGGAGATATAAAATTTCATTGATTAAAAAGTGGTGTTCTCCATCCGAGTTCTTAAACCACCTGCAAGCATATATGCTCAAAAATACCCTCAAAGGTAAATTAGCACGCCCATAACGCTCAGAGTCACCGCTGACCTTGTCAACATCACATTTGCACTCTGTGAGCACCGTAGTGGCCCGGTACCAGCAAAGATCCGCCAATGTCTAGCCATGCACATCCACCCAAAACTCAAAACCAGCTAGTGAGATAAAAACCCGTCACCCCGTATTTTAGGGTTACAAAACCCGTAAACTCAAACCGCATTCAAATACAAGTACTAAAATAGAAAAACACCCCGAACGCACGTCTGAACATGCAAGCATTAATCCGGGCCCCCGCTTCCAACGATGTCGTTAAAATTACGCATTTTTCCAGCCGAGGAAGATCGAACTCCCCAACAGGAAAAAATGGGGCATTGTGGGTACCATGGCTTTTGGCCAAGCATCCCCACTCAGAAGGCCTAGAAAGATCAAAGCCCACAGGAGGCCCAAGTATCCCTACACGAACATCGATCTGGGCTACGGCCTAAAGTCCAGCTTGTGGGCTATCCAATCTCAACAAAGGCCTCCAGGGTTTATGGCACAGGCACGCCCTCTTCTAGCCGACTGCACGCCCTCTTCTATCCGGCTACCATCTCTAAGAAGATGGCCAGCCAATGATTTCCCGGCTGATCCCTTGCAGCTCAAGAACATAACCTCCCACAAACCTCATACGTAACCGCCTTGAAGATGATCAAATGATCCTTGAGGCGGAAGATTCGAATGACTTAGTTATCCAAAAGGGAAAACGATTGACAAAGACAAGCGAAGCGCCACTCTCCTTCACTTCTAAACCAATCACCCGCTTTCCAAAAAAAATGGATCATCATCCTCCCACATATATAAGGAAGCAATGGCAATAGAAAGGTAGGCAAAAAAATACACGACTACAAGACTGACATTTTACGCTCTCCATCTCTTTGTCTAACTTAAGTATCGGAGAGCCAGCCGGCACACCACCGCCGGTACTTTGTGTGACGCCCCAAAACCCGGGGGTCCGTTGACTACCCGTCAACCCGCGGAATACAAGTGGATGTCGGGTTACCCGACGCCACTAAAAATCTGCAGCCCTTGTACCTGAGAGCTCTACCAAACACAAAGACTGGGCATGTACCTGTCCCACTGTTCAATATAATCCCAACACGAGTAAAACGACCTCTCGGGGCTCCATAATACAATACTCATCACAAGATATCCAAACTATATCCAGCTGCTTCTAAGAGCACAAACTACTTATACAACATATATTAAAATGAAAAGCATTCTAATACATGTATACAATGTGACACCAAAGCCACATCTCGGCTTTCTTCTAAAACAACCTCAAGTACCAACCGTCTCCTCGCACGCCCCCGTAATTGTGAAAAGGCTCACGACTGGGTGAGCTAAAGCTCGCAGGAGAATCAGCCTCAAGGGCCACTTCACCACCTAAGGGGCAAGCAATGTTCCAATTTAAACACACATTCAAGCAAATGCATGATCCTACTTGAATGTCTACATGACCAACTCAGATCCCAGTCCTCATCGATTTCTCTCACACTCAGCCTAAGCCTGTGATGAGAATTATTGTTTTATTAGTTGACAACCCTCCGATGTATATATCAATTCAACATTCGACGATTGATATATTATTTGTTTGTGGATCATCTTCCGATGAATATCAATTGGGCCATCCTCACGCATTTGATTTTTCATTTGATTTCTACTCCGATAATTAATATTTTAGACTACTCCTCCGAACCATTTTCTTAGACTCATCTCATGCACTAACTCCCATAGTCCCAGGATGTTCCAAAGCATATGGAACGGCCGTATGCCATTTCCAATACACTAATCACATGCAAATATATAAACACGCACATATTCACATAATATCCAATCGCCAAACATGTCATGTAATTAATACTGTAAAACATCAAAATTAGCTCACTACATTAATCACACACGAGCAATTTAATTTAAATCACCTGCACCAAACACATTTTCACAAATTATATATTTGAGAATATCGCTTCGAATGCGAAACCTCGCTGGTCATTCCCAAAAATCATTAAATCAACCGCTCACTTAGCGAACCCGCAATCCACTACCATTCCCAATCTAATGCATACAAAGCAAACATTTAATCCATAAATCAACACTCGATTTACCCAAACAGCCCCTACCCACGGTTACGGGCTGCACCATGGCTAAAAAAAATTTCCAATAATTCGGTCCCATGTTTTGGGACCGATCAAACGGCCCCTAACGGCCTCTTTTCGACTCCAAACATCTTCGCAAAACACTTAAAATGGGAATAAAACCCAAGTAGGAGAAAATCCCACCAAGGAGCTTGAAGAAATCAAAATCCGGGTAACGTTCCACGCGAAGCCCTCTCCGTGCAAAGGCCTCGGCATCAAGACCGTCACTGGATCTGTAGAGTTTCTGCAGAGAAGCTTAAGCTTTCTCTCTCTAACAAAACGAATCTCTACGCCACCGGACCTTCCCTCCTTTTTAATGCTTTTCTCTCTTTTTCATTTGAGAAGAACACTGCTCATGTCCTTTATTTTATTTATTCCATTTTATTAATTAATTCCCTTCTTTCTCCAGTTTTGACATTCGGCATTATCTTGGTCGTCCATTTCCATCATTTCTCTACTCATACCGCTTATGGTACATGAGTACTTGTTATATGTGACTTTCGTCGCATCGAAAATCGCTTTTAATGCCAAGACTGCACCTGATGCCTCGAAACGGCCGACCCGACTCATCTCGTAATAAATTTACGTAAGCAACTAGATTTTCTATATCATCTAAATCTGAAATCCATTCTTCATCTCGAGACTCAGAGAATAAATTACGGATTTTTAACCGAAATAACACTTTTGTAATCGAAATTACGATTTGCCCTTATTCCGTAAATCGAATTTCTGCCTTACATTCTCCTCCTTGTATAGAATTTCGGCCCCGAACCGTGACAATCACTATAACTCACACATAAATTCAGACTCTTAACATGTGTAAACAAACATTTAAATTCTTAAACGACTTAATTACGTACCATCCTAAACAAGAAGGGTAGGACCCGCATTGTGTCCCCTCGCGCTTCACGCTGACTCTCCACCCACAAAGTGCCACCACAAAGACTCCTCACTAGCCTCACTGCCTTGCCTGAAACCCGACATCGTGCCATCAACAATGCACACTGGTCCTTCCCCGAAGGTCCCATTCGTGTCAACCTCGATCTGTCCCTAATCCACCACATGAGCTGATCTTCGATATATTTCCCGAGTAATGGAGACGAAACACCTCGCACACCTAACATAGCCGGGCTAACGCTTAACCCAGACAACGGCAGTTCATCTTCCTAGTATCCGAAGGCCCAATAAACCTAGGCGATAGCTTCCCAGACTTGCCGAATTGACTCCTCTCTTAGCACCTTCAAGAAAACGTGATCACTAACTCCTCGAACCCAAGGGCCTATCGTCAGCATATCCACATAGCCTTCCGCCTCAATGCCATGATGAAGACGCTGTCTCATCAAGCTCACCTTCTGCTGTGTTTAACCCATCGTGATCCAATACGGAGCTCTCTCCCACCTCGGTCCAACATAATGGTGGACCAAGAAGGCCTCCTATTAGTCAGTGCCTCATATGGTGCCATCCGTATACCTCGCCCCGATAACTATTGTTCAGGAAGCGACTCACTAAGGGCAATTGCTCTTCTACCTTAAGGATCCAGACGTGCATGCCTCGCCGTGTCCTCTAACACATGTATATAATCCGCACAACGCATAACCCTGCACAACCCTTACTTGGTAAACTCTAACCTTCCCAAGGTCACACCATCAAGATAATCCAATGGATCATTAACCTAGTCCATGTCATGAATGACATCCGTATACCGAGCCCTTGCCGGCTTAACAACACCCAATGTAATTGACAAAGGGGTATCCAATCTCGAGTCACTCCCGACTCCTATCACTCAACTCTAAGTCTACGTGATAACCTGACCGCGTGTTTTCATCTCGATTACATAACTCTTTGGCTTACACTTCGAGCCTCTTACATTTCTGATCCATTACTGAGTCTTCATTGGATCGAGTCTAAAGACAAACTTCAACCCCATTCACCAAGAGCGGTGAATGACCGCACTGCACCTACACTCCAACTCGACTTCCGGATGATACCGTGCACACGAACACACCACTAAGCACCAGACACCCACTCCCAGGTCCACCATGAGTTGCAATCCTAGATCACTCACTCATAATCCCGACACCTATCGTCAACTCTCACCCTTGCCAACTCAGGGAAGAACATCTATACTATTTAAAGGCCTTAACTCCTAAGCCCAATCCAATGTCGGTCGAGTATGACAACCCGGTTATGTTCTCAACATTGACAACTCATTGGTCGCCAACTCATCCATGTTTAAGATCGATAATCGACAAACTGTAATAGGTCTACTACCCTAAAGTCCATCACGCTCACGTCAACTCGATTCACCCTCGATTTCGAATTCACACTCGCCCCTCTCGCCCAATTGCGGTCGCTGAGAGTGCCTCGCATAGCACCCAAACCAAACTAGTTCCTCCGAATTCCTTACAGCGGAGGAGCGAATCGTATACCCTCCCCGTCCTACGACCAACTGGGACCGCATTGTCCCACGCCCGGGATCCCCGCCTCCGGGGGGCAATCCCATCACCATGCCTCGATCCCGCCCTCAGTCCCGAAACTAGTGCAGCGTAAGTCTTCGCTCTTACCCTAACTAAGAAGGCGATCCTCTCGTACCAACACCCGTATCCCGAGTGTTCCATGTATCCTCGATTTTCTCTACGGTCAGGCTGCCCAACCAGCAGTCCATATCCTGTAGCGAAATCCCATAATCCTACCCCGAATGGACAAATTTCACCCCATTCTCGAATCTCCTGTAATACTCCCGCTAATCCTAAGAAACTACATTCGTAAGATCGACATTCTGCCTCCCAACTCATCACCGGCTTCTTCAACCTTCTCTGTGTCGACCGACACTCCCGGGTGCGACACCACGGTCCCAAAAATCTCCCCGCAAGCCAAAACTTGCACTTACTGAACTTAGCGCACAACTGATGGTCTCTCACTAATCGTAACACAACCTCAAGTGATACTCATGTTCCACTCACTTAAGAGTGATCAAATGTCATTCACGAAGACTACGATTAAACCGATCTAGATAGGGTTGGAACACCCCATGATGAGATCCATGAATGCCGCTTGTGCATTCACAATCTAAAGGGCATCACCGTAACTCAAAGTGCCCATAACTGGGTCTCTAAACGTCAGCCTTAGGGATATCCGCATCCCTAACCTCGCCTAATGAACCAGCGGTCTATCTCGAGCAGACTCGCCTCAATTGATCAAACAAATCGCCATCCTGTAATGGGTACCGATTCTCATCGTGAACCCTGGCTCAACTCGTTCGTAGCCAATGCACACAGCTGAAGGGTCTTGTCCTTTTCTTCTCGCAACAAACCGGAGCGCTCTACGGTGAAGTGTTTCGCCTAATGAACCCTCATTCAATAACTCCCGTGAATCGACTCGAAGTTCCCGCAACTCAATCGTGCCATCCTCTATGCGAGTCATAGAGATGGGTGTGCAAGATCAGGTGTAACTCGATACTGTCTACCACCCTCCGTGGAGGTAGTCCAGGTAGCTCAGTTGGAAAAAGATCCACATATTTGCAAACCACTCGAGGTAGACCCAAGTCTGATCTCTCCTCGTCCTTCAGTAAGGCTCACAGCCAACCCGCTAACCCGTCCCTCGACACTTGACCTGCTTACTGTCTCGGGGCAAATGTCATGCTTATCCTCGATACCATACGAGTACTGTCCCGCGCATAGCAGAACCTCCCACGCCTCACAAACTAATAACCATCCCGTAGTTATCAAACTCAAATTCCATCCCTAGATGACATCGAACTTTGACATGCAGGCTATCCAGTCCACTGCAGGAGTAGAGTCCCCGAGATCTCTAACTCGCAACCTCGACCTATCATTCTTATTCTCGCCCTAATCCCTAGGGAAGAACTCACGTACAACGGCTCCTCTAAGGTCTCTAGAGGTCCTTGCCCATTTCCACCCTATTTGGGCCTCACTCTCTAACTAGAACGCAGCTAGTCTAATCCTGGTCGTGTCAGAGGTAATCTCCATGGCCTCTAACACCTTCTCGATCTGTATGAACCAATGGTCTACCACCATCGGATCTTTTTCCCCCTATGAATGTCGGAGGATGATGCGTCCTAAACCTCTGGGGGTTACTAGGATCTCCCTGACTACCTGTTATGCTAGCTTGTGCGACACAGCGCCTTCGCAACACCTACGCCTCCCAAAGGCCCGCTGACAAATGCCTAAGAAATGGTCGCTTGCTCCAGGTGCTCCGACTGCCCCATGGACGCCCTCTACGTCCTCGTCCTCTACTAGCCATTTTCACATGTCAAATGGCAACAAGATTCATGTAATTTTCATTTCAGTCTAACTAGCAATGCACATGCCAATTACTAGTAGACTTGACAACCATGAACTGACTCGTTCATTTCCTAAGTGGAGCTAACTTCCAACCACTCAATTCATTTATTCCGATAAAATTCTAAGCTTTCATGTTCATTTCAGATCCGCATCCCTAAGGTTATAGTTCCAACCTTAGCATTCAATTCTTTTCCTATAATGTATTACACCATGCATATAATTTCCTACGCATGAATTCATCACAAACTAATGCATTTCCCTCAAATGGTAGTTAAATATGTAATATAGTATCTCTAAGGTAAACACAAATTTCGAGACACTATTCATACACTTAACCCAAAGGTATACGCAATCAATTTCGTATTTAAATATTGTTTTCTATTGGAAAATTTTATTTTCAAAATTTTATTAAAAATTTTATTTTTGAAAATTTTATTTTTGGAAATTTTATTTTTCGAAAATTTTATCAAAATTTTATTTGATTTGATTTGATTTTAATTAAATTAAAAAAAAAAAATTTCAAAATTTGTTTTACAATGAAGGTGTTCATTTTTGACTCAGTTGAAAAACCAGTCGAAAACCAAAGTTGAAGCTGCTTCGCACGAGCACCCAACCGCCAAACCATGCGACAGTGGGCCGCGCCTACGCCTAAATAAGCCGCCGTCGCCCCACGGCCGCTTCAAGGCGCTCTGGGCCGCTGTCTCCGCTGAGCCTCGCCGCACGCCTCCGCTCGCGCCCCGCTGCTGCGCCCCCCCCCCCCCCCCCCCTCCCCCACCACGCACGCCCGCCGTCAAACGCCCCCACGCCTGCCAGCCGCCTGAGCCCGCTGCACGCCCAAGGCCGCATGCCCTGCAGGCCCGCGCCCCTAGCCCACCGCACGCCCAAATTCTCCTCATTACACAATTTTGTAATAAGGATGACTACCATTTTGCTCTCCCGCACCCCCTTTTCCAAATGCACAATACAAACATTGTATTGCAATACAATTTCATGCAAAATCTAGTCACTTGCAATATAAATCCTGCAATACAATCCTAGTCTACACAAGCCTCAATCACAATACAAAATATTGTATTGCAATACAAACAACCCTCAATTCTCTTCTCTCTACAATACAAAAACTGTATTGCAATACAAATTTTTTTTTTTTCACAATTTAGTTTGGGCAGTAGCCCAAAACGGTTCTGCACAACAAATTTTTTTTCACATATATATATATAGTCCCATTATTTCAGTTGCTTGAAAATCATAAAAAAATCATTTTTCATCATTTTTTTTCATTCTTCAGACACTCAATAAATTTATAAAATTTATTTAAACTCCTTTTTCTTAAATTTTACACCATATAAAACCTAGGAAAAATTATTTTCATCTACAACCAAATAAATTATAAAATTTATTTTCTTCTTTTTTTCCGCTTCCATTGAAAAATTTTCTCCACTCAAATAAATTTATAAAAATTTATTTTCTTCCATTTTCTTCAATTTTACTACTTGTAAAATCTTAGAAAATTATTTTCTCCTCCTTATAACCAAATAAATTTAAAAAAATTTATTTTCTTTGCTTTAAAATTTCTTCTCATTTTCCGACAACCAAATTTTGTAAAATTTATTTTATTTAATTTTCTTCGCTTACACTCAGAAACCTTAAAAATTAACTTTCACTTAAACCAAATAAATTGAATTTATTACTTCTTTCTTGTTCCAGCTTACACAATCGTAAAACTCCCAAACATTTTCCAACATACTAAGTGCTAATCCCTAAGCACCAAACATTCCACAACACACACAAAACATGGCATACACCATCATAGGTTCACCAAATCACACAAAACACATCAACACATGCATGTAGTGTCCTAGTTTTTTCCCGTGATTTTCCTAGGTAATCTCATACCTAAACCGAACATCGAACCACAACTAGTGGTGATGTTCTTACTCAACCATGGCCTAAGCCCAAATCCTCACCCCGAGAGGCTCATATACCTATATTCCACATCAAACCACCTAGTGGTGATGAATACCCAAACCCGAGCTCCTAGGGTACTCGTGATACCTAAGCTCGATACTAAGCCATGACTTCCAAACCCGGGTCCGTTGACTACCCGTCAACCGCGAATACAAGTGGATGCCCAAGTTACCCGACGCCACTGTGTAACGCGTGTCTCCTTGTTCGAGAGCTCTACCCAAATACAATACCCGCATGTACCGTCCCAAATACCCAATATAATCCCAACACGAAGTAAACCACTTCTCGGGGCCCATAATACAACATCATCAAGGAGGACTGTAAACTATATCCAACAGTTTCAAGAGTTAATAAACTACTTTATACAACATATAATAAAAATGAAAGCATTCTAATACATGTATACAATGACACCAAAGCCACATCCCTAGCTTCTTAAAAACACCTCAAGTACCAACTCGTCTCGCACGCCCCCGTATTCGTGAAAAGTGGGCCCCCACGACGGTGAGCTAAAGCTCAGTAGGAGAATCACCCAAGGGGGCCACCACCCGCCTATGCGCTAGTAATGTGCAATGTTCCACTTAAACACATTCAAGCAAATGCAAAGATCCTACTTGAATGTCTACATGACCAACTCGATCCCGAGTCCATCGACTTCTCTCACACTCGCCTAAGCCTCGTATGAGAATTATTGTTTTATTGAAGGACAACCCGATGTATATATATTAATCACGCCGACGATTGATATATTATTTGTTCGCGGGACTACCCTCCGATGAATATCAATTGGGCCGCTTCCAACGATTGATATTTTTCTATCGGACTACCCCCTCTCTCCCCCCTCCGATAATTAATATTTTAGACTACCCTCCGAACCATTTTCTCTAGACTCATCTCATGCACTAACTCCTATAGTCCTAGGATGTTCCAGTGCATATGGAATGCATGTATGCCATTTCCAATACAGTCTAATCACATGCAAATATATAAACATGCACATATAAACATGCACATATTCACATAATATCCAATCACACAATCATGTCATGTAATTATCATTTCAAACATCACCAGTCACTGGGGTTAGATCACAATGAGCAATTTACTTAAATCACTAATTCTCAAACACACATTTTCACAAATTATATATTTTGAGAATGCTTTGAACAGTGAAACCCTAAGCATTGGCTCCTGTAAAATCATTGAAATCAATTGTTCACTTAGTGAACCCGCAATCCACGGCGCCATTCCCCACCCAATGCATACCAAGCAACATTTAATCCATAAATCAACACTCAATTTACTCCAACAGCCCTCACCACTGCTATAATGCACCATGGCTAAAAGAGGTTTCCACACCCGGGTCCCATGTTTTGGGATCGATCAACCGGCCCCTAACGGCCTCCTCTCTCTCGACTCAAACATCTCAGAAACACTTCCTAAAATGAGAATAAAACTTTAGGAGAAACTCACCAAGAGTTTGAAGAACTCCCAAAATCTCTGTACCCACGAAGCCCTCTCCGCGTGAGCGCTTATCCCTCTTGTACCGAAGACTGTCACGATTGGATCTGTGGTTTCTAGAGAGAAGCTTGCTTTCTCTCTAAAAAAGAATCTACTGCTACTGACCTTCCCCTCCTTTCACGTTTTTTCTATCTTTTCATTTGAGAAGAATACTGTTCATGTGTCCTTTATTTATTGACTCATTTATTAATTAATTCCTCTCTTTCTCCGCCTTGACATTCTAAGATTATCTCGATCATCCATCATTTCTTACTCATACCGCTTTAGTATACATGAGGCTTGTTATATGTGACTTTCGTCGTGATCTAAATGCTTGACAAGACTCAAAACGCGATGCCTCGAAAAACGTGACTCGACTATCTCTAATACACAAATTACGCATAATTAGATTTTCTGGCAGATCGATTCCAACGGTGAAATCAGTTTCGCCATCTGAGATCTATAGAGAATAAATTCGTTTATTTTTAACCTAAATAACACTTTTGTAATCGAAATTACTTATTTGGGTTCTTTATTCCGTAAATTGAATTTCTGTCTTACACTTTGTTTGTTTTACAGGTTCTTACTGTTAGGTTAATGCCTCGATGATCTGGCAACTCTGAGAATCCGAGAGACAACATGTTGAATTCTTAGTTTCCATCTGGGTGCATGTTTCTAAATGTAAGACATTTCTAAATATTGCAACCATGCGTTATAGTCTTGCTGCCCTAACATCCAAACTGTTTTGTGATAAGATGCAGTCCAGTGCTAGCTGAAACTTGTCATTCTTTGACAGCATCAGCGATATCCCTTGTATGTTTGGTTATTCGTCTTGTGGAACAACAATGTTGTATAAAGAAATTTACTTAAGTAGGAGATGCTTTCTTGAGTTTATTTTGGTAACTGTATATTGTACTTTTCATCAACACATTGTAATTACTGTAATATATACATATCTTCTGAAATGGAATTGTTTACACATAATGGCCTTTTCTTGAAACAAGGTTATAAGGTTGCATAGGCTGTTTTGAACAATGTTCTTGGAACCCTTTGTTCATCCTTGTGAACCAATGGTCACTGTTTAGCATAGACATTGGATATATGATTGGTTGGTCACAAATTTGGTGCTCAGTGACCGGAAGAGGTGAAGACATTCTGGCCTTCCACATCCTCCAAACCCAAAATCCTTAATCCCTTAATAGTGGTCAATACGAACTTGAAGGCAGGGTTGAGTCTGAAACAGTTTGGTGAAGCTTATAAGTATCAGATTTACGAGGAAAATGCAGGAAATTAGCAGATTTTCTCAAAGATGATGTTTGATGAAATGCCTGAATACGTTATGTGAAAAGTAACAAGTTTTACTATTGATAATTCCCTATTGTTATATCACCCAAAAGCTTTACATAAATAAAACTATTAAAAGTTGATTTCACCTTAAGTTTATAATAAATAATATAAAATAAATCAAAATGCATGACTAAAAGTGTTAATATTTTTCAAAAATTACTTATATGTTTTATCTTTAACATCCAAAGTTCAAATCACTCTTTTTTTTTAGTTTTGTAAATCGATAGGGTTTGAAAATAGCGCGCAGCTCACTCACTAGCCCAAGAGAAAGATATCAACTCGATGAAGGCCCAACTGCAGCATACCCGCCAGTAATCAGATTACTTCGACGATGCATTCAAAAAGCTGAAGGCCCACTCGTCAGAGAGGCTCGCCTGATAACTCACAAACAATATCTACGAACTGCCAAGATCATCCCAGCGACACATAGTGGGTGGTGGTGTGGTGGTGTGGTGTGGTGTGAAGATTCTAGGTACGTAAAATGTGTAATGATCCCTAATCACATACTATCTCGCCAAATCATGTCAAACATTATCAGTTAGGAAAGTAAGGTAATCCACGACATTATTGTGTACCATCGAATCCGATCTCGCCAATAAAGAAAGAGAGCATTACATCGGTCATCAGATCGGATCCCCTACCACCAATATGAAGGAAATCCATCCCAAGTAAATCACTCCTTCTATAATCTCGCAGCAAAGACTAAATCGACACGGACTAAAATAAGAAATATCTCATCCAATGGAATAATTCTAATTGGCCATCCAACTGGTTGAATATCTACTATAAATTCGCTACACCCCATCGGGTGAAAGGTACGCCAACACATTCGCCTCTGGGCGCCTCTCTTTTCCTCGAAAGAAACTCGACGAGGCATCGGAGCCCGCCACGTATACCGAATCCCTTCTTTCTTGTTTTCACAGAGGAGTGTTAAGTCCAAGGCTCGCAGCATCAACAATGCAAAGGATCCTACCTACTGCATTAACCAAGAGTCGAGATCCCAAATTCTCGGGCCAAAGAATCCTACAGTCCTACTAACGACCCCTACACGCTCCGCCCGCCCGCTGGAAAAAGTACCACTGGCCGGGCGCCGTCTCGCGGGAAGACAGCTCATAAATATAACTGATTTACTAATGGTATCAACATGGAACACAAGCAGAGTAACGCTTAATCCGCTATGACGCAGGATCCATCGCAATGCGATGCCGCAGCACTCCCAGACAAAGGGAAGCAATGCAAGCCAATACGAACGAAGTGGAAGCACTTCGCCAATCAACGCCTGATAGAAGAGTTGGAACAACTTACCAGACACAGACATGTTAACTATATGAGGGAGACAACAGAACTTATTGCCATAATATTCCTCCTCGAGGAGCAAATCCCTACACGACATTCCCCGAGGCTGTCGAAACGTACAAGCAGAGTCCAAATTTGAGCCGTGAGCACATACCATAATCAAGCCCCCGCTGGCGAGGGAAACGGCGATGCTCAAAGGTGTAGCGAACAAAGCAGACCGCATCACCTCAACCGGGAGCGTGAGAGCACTAGCTGAGCAAAGGTTCGGGAGTTCAACAAGAGTCACCTGTGAAGGAGGTGGTCAGCGACGCGCCAGACACTATGCACACCTCGCGCAACAAACTGAATCACCTTTCATGTACCGGCGCTACACTACCCCCTTTCCGTAAAGCTCCACGCCACATGAACATTCAATGCTTCATATCCGCTTCATCACCCCCAATACTTACAAAAAATCAAATGGAGCTGCATGGGTATCGTGACCTCGTATATGCAGTGGGCTTTCGCTACTACACTAAAAAGCGCCCAGCCTTTGGCCCAGTTTAATAGAATTCAACTCATCACCCCTTCATTCATAATTATCCACATGCGCTCGCCTCCACTTCACTTCCGAGCCAGACGATCGAAACCGTTATCATCTATTGACCACAAGGTGGCCTCGCAGAGTCTGAAGTCCTATCGCGGCAAAGATTCAACACGAGTCTCCGAAAATAGACATACCCGATGAAAATTCGCACCACGCGTCATTGTCAAGTTAGAGTAGCAATCGGCGGATCCGATGTTTTCCATCTCAAAGAACCTCAAGCAAGCATGGCCGCAGGTGCTCGCAAGCGTAGAAGGCATATAATCCGAGAAGAAGCCCCCATATCCAAGAAGAAGAACCTCCACCCATAAAGAGAAGAGTGGGATAGATAACGATTTATGACGAAGCCCCAAAAAGACAAAGCGCTCGGGAAACATCCCCTAAAGAAAGAGATGTAAGTAGAACTATCTCAAAAAGTGCGGAAACCTCGTGGATCGTCTAGGTCCACCACAATTCAAGACTGCACGACGTTATCGCCTCAACACACTCCCAATGTACCCCGCGTCACAGTCCGTCCTACATGAAGTACCGAAACAAGTGCCCCGAGGTGGCCAACTCAAATGAAGCCTGACCGCCACAAGGGACAACAACACCAAGTATCATGAGTTCCATAGGAAATTCATGGACACAAGACGGCATAACTGTAGGTTACACTAAAGAGAGAAATAGAGATTTAACACGCTGCGGGATACCTCCTGGCCATATTTCCAGAGGGTCGCCTTAATCAGCCCAAAATCAAACCCGAATCAGTCTTAACTCAACAACCGTCGCTCTCGGTGAGGATTTAACAGATCGTCAAACACCAAAGAGCCCCCAGGAGAACCATATATGGATCTCTGGAGGATTCGCAGAGAGGAGAGTCTAGTTTTGCTCTAAGGCCCACTAGCAAGATCGTGTCACTTCCGAATAGAGGAAATACAAGCGTGATCCAAATTGTTGCGTTCTGACACGTCCATCACATTCTCCTCCTTCACTCGCATCTCGAGGGATGCCAATACCCCATGATGACCCATTGCGGTTCGCGCGAATCGTGCCCAACAAAACAAGCTTCATCTGGTTCTTGACCTGACAGGTCGGCGCTCCACTCCGATATCACCTCGTCAAATTTTTGATAAGATGGGCATTGGGAGAGAAAGACTGGAGCCCATCAGCACACATCTACGGGGATTTTCTGGGAAAAAGGTGTGCTACCTTCAGCTTAATCCAACTGTGCCTCACCCCGAGAACTCCCCCTGCTAGGTGACTAACAAATAATAGTTCCTTATCAGACGCCTACGCCTTATAATATGTTGTTAGAAGACCTCTCTCAACGTTAATAAAGCCATCCTCTCCATACTACATAAATCTAAATTCTAACCATACACGGGGTAGGAATGGTCCGAGGAGATCAACGCGTAGCTAGGGAATGTTACATGCCTCCATGGCAGCTATAAAAGCGCCGGCAACGGATGCGGACGAGCCGGGACATGACAAGGTACTCACCCGACCCGAGCCCCTCGTGAGGAGCTAGAACCAAAGATCACCGGGATGACGACCGAACATCTTGCCTATATCGCTCCAAGGTGCGTGGGCAGACCTCATAAAAGCCTCATTACTCGCTTTGGAGACAGCACGTAGACGCCTTCTCATGAAGCAAAGGGATATGGAGGAATTGAATTCACAAGACCACTCATAGGCCGAACACTAAATTTCATTTTTTAAACCGATTAAGCAAAAGCGAAGGAGCTTCGTGCCAGAGAGACAAAAAGCCATCAACGAGAGGTCAATAAACTCCCTCCGTGCAGAGCAATCGTGGAGGTCGAGCAATTCCGAAAGGGCCGGGCTAACGTCAGACGAAATAAAAAGAAATGGCAAGTGGCGACTCAGACGACTTCACTCGACATAAACAAAGCGCAGTCCAGCGACGCCTTCCCTGCCAAGGATCGACCATCGATTTAACGGCCTAAGAATGAACCCCCCCTCGCGGGCAAAGGCCATGACACCTTCTCCGCCATAAACCGACGTGGCAGGCAAGATCCGCACATCAAGAAAAGACCATCACATGCTGCGGTGGAACTTATTAGCGCACGTGTGATGCCATTCGGACTCAAGAATGCAGGAGCCACCTATCAGAGGTTAGTGAACAGAATGTTCCAGAAACAGATAGGCACAACTATGGAGGTATACATCGACGACATGCTGGTAAAATCCACCACAACCGAGCTTCACATTGCTCACCTCTCCGAGGCATTCCAGATCCTGAGAAATTACAACATGAAATTGAATCCAGCCAAATGTGCCTTTGGGGTATCACCAGAATTCCCCGGGTTTCATAGTCAATCACCGAGGAATCGGCTTAATCTAGACAAAATAGCAATGGCTCGACATGCCATCACCATCGTGCATAGCTGAAGTCCAAATGACTAATAGGAAGGATTGCGCCTCTAAGCCGACATTTGTATCCAGCAGTGACAAGTGCCAACCTTTCTTCAAAGTCCTGAAGAAGGCCTTCCAATGGGATGCGAAGTGTGAAGAAGCATTCACAAAAATTAAAACATACCTAAGTTCTCCACCCATTCTAGTAAGTCCTGTTGAGGGGGAACTCCTCACTCTATACTTAGCCGTGATCGTATCTCTCGGGATCAAATGCTAAAGATTCGTCGTAAACAAAGAACGAAATACAACATCCGGGCCACTATTGTAGCCGAGCTCTAAGGGGAGCGAAGGAGAGGTACCCAAGGATGGAAAATTGATACCGGGCGCTGGTAAATCGCACTTGGAAGCTCGGGCCTATTTCCGTGCTCATACCATGTGGTCCCAAATGTATCCGGCGAAGCAAAAAAGTATTGCACACAAACTAAGTCTCCGAAGGTTGATGAAGTGGGCCATAGAGCTGAGCGAGTTCGACATCATATACAAGTCAAAAACTGCAATAAAAGGGCAGGTCCTAGCCTACTTCGTCATGGAATTCACTCCGACAGAACTTGCTCAGACCACTCACGCAAGGGACGACCTCCCAATCTGGAAACTCTCTGTAGACGGAGCCTCAAATGCACAAGGAAGCGGAGCAGGTTTAATTCTAACCTCTCTAGAAGGGATAGACATCAATACGCTTCAGATTTGATCATACTTCCAACAACGGCCGGTATGGAGGTCGCCATACAGCCTCAACCTCATCTATCTGATTGTAAGTCACCAACTAGAGGTTCACGCTGTAGCACCCCACCGGGTATCGACAAATAGAAGATAATGATGAGGCCAAAAGTGAAGATGATTCTAATATCTCCAAAAGTTCGTGACATATTAAAAAATTGTCGGGTTCAGCCAGCAGCACCTTGAGCAGAACTCGAGCCGAATGCCGCAAAGCCAGCCACAAATTTCACGCCAGAAGACCTCAAAGATGTTGACACTGGTCAATACCTGTGAACCTCAATCAACTTCTATGGCAAAGTGGTTGCCTGTGCTCCGTCCAAACCAACTTAATATCTTATCTGGGGATTATGCACCGATGTGGCTTCACAGACATCAAGTGGCGTTTCTAAGATATGGCTAGGTTCATTGTGTTTACTAATCATGAAGCCTCTAGCAAGCTGAGATCTTCTTCACACCTTCTTAAATGTATCAGGAGAAGACACCGAGTACGTGCAGAGAAGGCAATGAGGGCACGCGGGAATCATACTGAGTCGAGCATTAGCAGAAAAGCATTGAGGCAGATACTACCGCCCATAATACTCAAAGATGCCACCCACTAGCCGGCGAAATGCACCCGCAGGCTGCCACGCCTAAGATTCGCCTCCTCATGCCGTGTAACCCTTAACGTTGATCATGCTTCTCCCTCGTCTTCCAACAAAGGGGGTTGACATATCACGGACCCGCCATTTGTAAGGGCTTTGCAAATTACACCGCAAGAATTACTTCACTAAGTGGGCGGAAGCTTCGCCGCTGTTCCCACAATTACAGAGCAAGAAGATACGCAATTTGTGTGGCGTGCCATCATATGCGTTTGGTATTCCAAGAGCCCCGGTATCGATAAATGGCAGCCACAAAGCTAAATTAAAGATTTCAGCCGAGCTAGGAATTAAAATTATTACTATCTCCAAAGACACCAAGCAAATTCAACGGATGTGTCGAAGTCACTATCGTAACCCTTTAAAGCGCCTTTGAAGACCAAATTGGAAGACCTTAAAGGAAATTGCAGAATACCTTCCCGAGGTATTATGGGCTTAACGTAATCCATTACGTGTCAAGAACCCGAGAAACCCATTCGTCTCTAGCCTCGCAATCAAGCAAAGAGCCCCCTGAGGCCCGAATAAAGTCTCCTAGAATCGAGTCAGCATCAGTGGAACACAATGACGAAGCCCTTCGCCTAAACTTAGATCTCCTAAATGAAAAGCGCGAGCAAGTCCTAAAGCGCACAGAGGACTATCAAAGGAAGACGGCGAGGTACTACAATCAAAAAGTCAAACCTAGAAGCTACATGCCGGGTGATTTAGTCTTAAAGAAACTCCGCCAAAGAAGGAAGAACCCTGAGTAAGGAAAACCCGCCCTAATCGAATATCCCTACATCATATCTCGAGTCGTCAGACCAGGCAATTATGAGCTCCAGATAGAGAAGGGAAAAATCTTACAAGATACATGGAATGGAACATTTTGGGTTAAGCACGTAGCACTCAAGCAGAATGTTAAATAATGCCTTACTATCTATGTGATATGAGAGCGTCATTGATCATTTGAAGGTACATTCAAACAGCTCGTGAGCATGTAAGGATACAGAAAAGGCATAACGAGAAGTTCATAGACATAAAAGGAAAATTTTATCTTTATTTCAATTGAACTACATTCAGTTATAATCAGTGGTGTCATCGATTACATCTTGAAAGCATTCAAGATAAGCAGCCCTCAGTGCCAAAAAAGGAAAATGAAAAAAAGGAAAAAGAAAAAGTGGAAAAGAAAAAGAGGAAAAGGTAAGTGAGGGCAAAGGAGACACAGAATGGGTATGAGGTAAGGTTGAAGGCGGGAAAAGATGATGTGAAGAAAAGGATGGAAGAGCTATGTACAAAACAAAAAGGGAGAATGAGATGTGTGTGTAAAAAGATGAGAAATGAATATAAGGAGAAAGAGGTACAGAACAGAAAGAAGAATTGTGGATGAGAAGGCGACGCAAGAAATGCAATTCATTTGATGTAATTCCTCAGCACCGTTAGGAATAACATGACTTACAAAGGAGACTAGGAAAACACAACTCCCACATAGAAGAACAATAGCCACGACCCCAAATCTTCATGATCCCTCAACGACAAACTGCATCAACGATTCATCTCACCTGCATTCCTAAGCACGTGACAAAGGAGTTGCAAGATGGCAAATATAAGCCCCACAAAGAACGGCGCTTATTTATAAGGAAGATCAAAGCCCTGAACCCGCTTAACTGCTCCAGATCTCCCATCAATCAAGATTAAAGACGCTTCAGACCTTTCAAGAAAATCGGGAGTCGAATCCGCCGCCCGCTGAAGAGCTCCGCCTCTAACAAGCCTCTACATGGATGTGAGCTCTACTAACCATACACAATGATCGAGCTCATCTACTCTACACAGCCGCCGCCGCTCTCAAGAGTCAGCAATTATTTGACGAGCTCGCCTACTTCCGCACGCGACGCCATTTCAAGAGTGAGACTTCAGCCAGCTACATTGCCACCGGCCTGAACGCCACTCTACCGAACGCCACCAAGGTTGTGCCAGCGCTCAAGCGCCAACAAATGACACTTGAGAGCCTGCCTTATCAGACAGCTGGCCGCCACAAGAATCGTACTGTACCAGTTACATTGCCACTTACTGAACGCCACTAAGGCCACAACGCCTAAGAGTCAAAGCAAATTTCATTTTGACGAGCTCGGGTTTACTTTGCACAGCCACGCCGCCTTTAAGAGTCGAATTTCACGCCGTTATCAAGCATCTACCGAACGCCATACACCTGGGCCGATCGCCACTCCTGCACGGGTGCCACTCAAGACCACAGCCGCTGTGAGCCAAGGCAATTATTTTAAAGGAGCCATCTCACTTTACAGCCACGCTCAAGAGTCGACTCAACAAAGTTACATTGCCACTCTACTGAATGCCACTAAGGCCACAGAGCCAAGAGCCAAGCGTACTTCATTTCGACGAGCCCACATCTTCCACTTATACTGCCACGCCGCCAAGAGTCGACCATCTCTTCGCCAGCCACATCGCCACTTACCGGAACGCCACTGGCGACCGCTACCTGCGCGTGTTAGCTACGCGCCACAAAGAGCCAGCGCAAACATTTTGACGAGCTCATCTACTTCATTATCGTGCCACGCCGCCTCATCGACCAAACAAAGTTACATCACAATTCTACTGAACAATCACTCTAACAAACGCCACCAAGGCCACAACGCCAGAGCTGGGCGAAGCTCATTTTGACGAGCCTATCTATCGCATAAAGCCAATGCCTCAAGAGTCGACCACCAAAGTTACATTGCCACTGACAGAACGCCACATTGACGCCACCAAGGCCACAGAGCCAGGAGCCAAGCAGCTAACCTTGACAAGATCTTCCCAATAATTCGTACAGATGAGCTCTTCCCAGCCAGAGTCGACATAGTCGAGCCCGTCATCAGCTATGCTTGACGCAGCCCGCATTAACGAGCTCTTCCTAGCATCAAGACCAATGTTTCCTTCCAATAGTTCATACAGCTCCGCTGAATGTGCCTGGTGTTGAAGAGTTCAGATTGACGAAGCTCTTCCGGCAGTCAGACTGAAATTTTTAGCTCTTCCCTATTAGCTCACATAGTCGAGCCCGCTAACAGCTTCTCGCTGCCACGAGAGTCTGACACGTAGCTCTTCCTAGCAAGCCGCACCGACAAGCTCTTCCCGTGATTTTATGATACAGACTAGCTCGCCTAAATCAGTAGTTTCACTGATCACAAGCCTTTCTTTCTAGCGCTTCGACCGACAGTCACATGGATGAGCTCCACTACCCTACATAGCCACAACCAAAGGTCAATCCAAACGCCAGTGCGCTAACGGAGGTCACCCGCTTCAAGACGACGATTTAACAAAAATAGTCATGCAACCTGCTGAATCGATCAACTCGTGCAAGACAGCTCTCACAGAGACCATCAAATTAATTTACAGCTCCGCTTATACGTGCCATACAATTAAGAATCAGCACCACAAATTAACCCACTAAGCCTCAACGACTCGCCTGACGAGCGACCGGGCTCAACCTGCACCCTCACCCAGCCATACAATTCATGAAGAAAGGCGAAAATACTACAGCGAGAACGCAGAGGAAAAAAAGGAACGTTTTATTAAAAGGAGAGTTACATATGTCTCGGGCCCCAAGCTCGACAAAAGGAAGTAAGTGTACATAGAAGAAAAATATAAAAGCCGGGCACGTGCGCAGCGTATGAGCACAGAACCTGTGGAGTCACAGGAGGGGACAAGATGATGAAAAGGGGAATGGGCTTCACAGATGGCCTGCTTCTCGGGGAATAATTATCGTAAAAGACCTCGCATCCTCGCCACTGGGAGATCGGTTGAGTCCAGTCCGGTGAAGATCCGCTTCACGAAAAGCAGCCACCAGAGGCCTACTGGAATCTGCCGTCCCTTAATCTTCTAAATAACATCATCCTCCAGCTACTCGGGCGATATTTGGTCGTGAAGATCTACAAGAATCCGCGATGCTCCCTTATCCAGCCGCCCGCTACCAATTTATAGCCTCGTGGCCTCACGACACGAAGTCGCTAGTTTAACAACGCCAGCTCTGATATTTCGCCACGAGCCACCGGCTATCGCGCTTACTTTATCACACATATCGCCGCTGGCTGCACGCAGCTCCCCGAGACTCCCAGCCGCCCGAGATGTGACGAGCCTATCCCCAACCGTCCGGGGCTCATACCGGGTGACCGCAGCCATCCCTGTCTCGACCGCATCACTCGCACTGAGCTACCCCGACCTTCAAGCTCACTCACCTTCAACCGCTAAGCTACTAACTTCATCCTCTACTTTCCACCCAGGCACGAGTTTCCATCAGCATGCTTCAGATCGATTAAGTCTCTCCACCTCTTCAATCATACTGCCAGGTCGCTTGTAGCTTTACCCGCCAAGAGTAGAGGCGCCGTTTTTATAACCGGCGATTTTTACATGTTATTTAGTTTTCTCGTTCTTATCGGCCAAAAAATTATGAGTGGCTACCGCATTATCAAACATGAAGTTAACATCCACCCGACCACCGCGCACACTTTCGTAAATAAGGGCTTATCAGGTAACTCCCCCGAGCATGAAGCCGCAGCTCATCACCGGGGTAATGTTAACTTCAAGGTCGAATCCTTGCGGATTCGACAAGATAACACCCGCCACAAGTTCAAAAAGATTTGGCAGCAGAGTTCACGCCGCCAACTTTTGATTCGGGATTTTTCTCTTCAATTCTTCCACCGAGGGGGGTGGCCACACCCGGCGCGATTCCAAACTGCACAAGCATAATCGCCAACGCCGCTCGACGGCTCCATCAAAGGGACTCTTTGCCTTTACAAAGCAGGCTTGAAGGCTAGAGTTTGACACACAGAGCTCGATCAGCGAGCCGCCGGCTTCTCCGGCTGAAAGCAAGAGGAGCCTGGAGACGCCCTCTACCTCCCAACCCAATAAATCGGCCGATCTTCGCTAGGGTGCTTGGATTTTTCCTCGTTACAAGCCCGTGGCTTCCGAGATGTGCTGCCCCCCCACCGACTGTCTTCCTAGTAGAGTGGTCATGTGTTTAATGGGAGACTCCCCGGTGAAGGCAAAGGAGAGGTAAGGGCTCAGCAATCGAACGTATTCCTACTTGACTGCCAGTGAAATGTCCGATTTTATCATTTCAAAGAGGCGACGAGCAGGAAATTCCGCCAACGCCAGGCTATAAACATCTCAGCGACTAAGTGTCGTCGAGCACCCGGGAAGCTAATGGTCAATGCCAAGTCGAAATATTCAGAACCTTCACACAAGTTATACCAAACAAAGAACATTCACGAAGACACGCGTGGTCCAAGCCAATCGAACGCCCAGCATCGCCCCGTCGGAAGGATGGTACTCCCAGTTGAGACCACTAACAAAGAAATAACGTCCCTTCCATGACCTATGGAAGAAGCGGAGATCGCGATCACCGTAGTGAAAGCCAGAACACCGAGAAATAAAGGAAGCCCTGCATCCTTTTAAAGCAAAGACATAGAGCAGCTCCCACCGAACGCCAGCCCTCGTCCTTGTGCAGCCACAGCTCACCAAAATGAGCCCCAAATCGCCGAGTAAGTCGAAGGATGCACACGAATGTGTCGTAACCTCATAAAAAGGGATGTACGAATCCAGCCACCATTTCTCAAAGCGACTTCGCAAACATACATCCCGTGCATCTAAAGCTGCATAAAAGTCAAGACGCCGTAGTCCGTGATCGTGATGCCGTGCAGTGAAGTCGATAGCATTCAACAGCAGTAATCTTCTACACGGCGACCGGTTTACCAGTCTCACAACAGGGCGTCACGTGCCATGTCGACTATCAGATTTGAAGGTAATTCGACCCCCCAGATACGTAATTAGTTTATTTTCTTCTTTACTCCTTATCCGAAAGAGGAGGCCCAAAGAAATACTTCTGTGGTTCAACTATAGCCAACTTAAGTATCCCTAACCTGCTCCTGTGCCAGTCAACCGAAGAGTCATCACAATACGTAGTTATGGTAAGAATCCGCCCGACCCATAATAATAAAACGAAATCCAACACCCAACCGCCGTCAGTAATTAATCAAGAGAAACCCAAGAGGTAGACTGGTCCCGAAATTGCATCCGATGCAAGAACCACATGCCTCGCCACGCACCCGTGACTCCAAGGGATGGGGCAACTAATAGGGTTTGAAAAATAGGCGCGCAGGCCCACTCACTAGGCCCAAGAGAAAGACATCAACTCGAGATGAAGGCCCAATCCGCTGGGCATACCCGCTTGAGTACTCAGATTACTTGACGATGGCCCAGGTTGAAGGCCCAATTCGCTTAGAGGTCAGTTTTGGATAACCCAACAGCCCATGATCTACGAACCAAGCCAAGATCATCCCAGAAAGGACATGGGAAGATTCCCATAAAAGCACAGAAAATGTAACGATCCCCAATCACATACACATACTATTATCCCGCCAAATCAGTCAAACATTATCGGGCTAGGAAAGTAAGGTATCCAGACGACATGTACCATCAACGGGATTCCCGCTAATAAAGAAAGAAAGACAATAATACATCATCATCAGATCGGATCCCCTACCACCAATAAGGAAGGAAAACTATCCCAAGTAAACTACTCCTTCTATATCCTGTACCAAATCCGATACGGACTAAAATAAGAAATATCCCATCCAATGGGAAGGACTCCTAATTACCATCCAACTGGTTGAATATCTACTATAAATTCAAGGCCACCCCATCGGCAGTTGGGTACGCCACCAGATCGCCTTCTCGCGCTCTTCTCTCGTGAAGAAACCGACTAGTATCGGAGCTGCCACTAGCACAGCCCCTCGCCGACCCCTTTCTTTCTTGTTTTTGGCAGAGAAAAAGCAAGTCCAAAGGCTCACAGATGAACAAAGGCGTTGATCCTAACTGCCCTACAACTAAGAGCTCCTGCATCCAACCCACCAAAGAATCCGTGTCCAAACTAATCCACCCCTACACGCTCCAAACCCAAGCTCCGGCTGGAAAAAGCATCATCATAAATTATATATATTGCTGGTATAGACTTCTAGTATTAAAATTATACGTTTTTATTTTGTCGCTTTTAATCAAGTTTATTCCAATGGCACTTAAGTGCTTCTTCATTCCTTTCGTGTTCTTACAAGAACGTGGATTAACCTCTCTTTTCTTTTCTTTTTTTTTTTTCTCTCACGCATTTGGTTTCGTTGTGGCTTTGGATCATTGTTTGTTCATTTGAATTACTATGGGTTTGGTTGATTTTAAGATTTCATCTCGTACTTTGCTTAGACTCTTGCTTGCACTTGGCAAATTAAATTAAGATTCACTTTAATTGTTTAAATATTCTTTTTTTTAAATAAAAATTTGTATTGAAATATTTAAAAAAAAATTGTACAAATAGTTCTTCCTAACAAGGTGAATGTAAAGTAATTTCGTGAATTTGAAATAGCATCTCGATAAATTCTTTTAATACTATCGCTGAAACAACTTTCAGAAACAAACCAATGAGAATGTATAAATCAAACCAACTGAGGTTATTAAACCGAAACTTTAGTTTGTGTAAAATAAATAGATTTAACTTTTTTCCTGTTAATAAGTTCTTTGAAATTCCTCAAATTGTAATATTTGCATAAATAAAAATAATATTTTGTTATAAATCATTTTGCATAAATTTATATATTCTAGTATTGCATAAGCATTTCTCAGATTACTCTTTTCGATGTCCACCATTGATTAATTATCAGTAGTTCCTTTTCATTTAGTAGAAAGCTATAGGTATACATTTAATGGATTTTTCTATGATCTTTAAAAGAACTTCCTAGTAGGTTTGAGTGATACCATCTCAAGGAACTAGATGGTTTTGCCGGATAGTGAAGATGAAGATTATAAGTTTCAGCTATTTCCAATTGCTCTTCATCTGGGTGAACGAAGAATCTAAGGCTATGAGAAAATAAAAATTTAAAACACACGAGGTTTTATTTAATTAGAATAAGAACGAATTGTAAGAGTTTCAATTTTATCATAAAGTATAATTTTCTCATACTCCTGTGTTAAGAATTTGGTAATGTAAAAAAAAAACACAAAAAACAAAAACAAAAAACCAACATAACATTTTTTAGTCTCAAAGCAAATTGCTTTCAACAAAAGCTAAAATGTTATCTTGGTATGAATGATATCATTATATATATGATCTATCCAGATCGTTATGGAAAGAAAATGAAACTTTAAGAACTTCTGGGAGATACTCGCAATTTATGAAATACATTTTCAAAAGAACAAAAAAATGAGGGAACTTTTGAGAGAAAAGTATGATCAAGAAGAAGGTGAGTGCATAAATTGGAATAGCAACATTTCAAAGTGTGGTCAAGCATGAAGAAGTGGCCTGAGCAACATACCAAAGTGGAGACCATAATACCGATGATGCCTTTTTTTCAACCTGAATCGGGCCGGAGCATAAGAGGGTCACTGGCTGGACCTCGGATTGCTCTGCGGGTCGATGCAAAAGGCCTGACCGTCTCGGGCTGAGGCAATGATCGATGGATGTCGCTTATTGATCTACAAAAGTGCCCGACGTGAACACCTTCCACACAGCAAGAACAAATAAGAAGGGGGGCGGCGAGGGCCAAAGCCCCGTGGCCGGCTCCGATGCTCAAGTCTTTCTTTCGAGAGCAGCAAGGGCTGAGGCGAAAATACGCGCTAGAATCAAGGAGCGGCACTTTCACCCATGGGCCAGATTTGGTAGATGTTCAACCTGATGGTGATTAGGAGTCCTTCCATTGACGGGATATTTTTATTATGAATGTCCATATCGGATTTGGCACAAGATATAGAAAAGCAATGATTGTATATCTTTCATCGGGGAATGTCCAATCAAGGTGATATATTATTCTTCTTTCCTTCGGGTGGGATTTGTTGGATGGGTAAAGATCGTTAAGGAATACCTAGCTTCTGCATTGAAAGAATATGGATTGATCGAAGGTACGCACCTTCCAATTTATCCAGATACGCAGTACTTCACCTCCTCGCGAGTCGGACCTCCGTCAGGTCAGATATGGAGGCCCAAGGCCAGGCTTTGTGCCATGTGGTGGCTCAAGGTGTTTCTGCCCCATGAGCCCATTTTTAAACCCATTAAGGCCTCCAGCCCTTTAGAAAAAATTTTAATGCGTGTGCAAGGTCGTGAATTTTCCTAGACGGTCATGTTCCACCGTGTCTGTCAGTATCGGGTTTGTTAAGGCTTGTCGTCTCCATGTCTCGTGAGGTGTGCAGAAAGGAGACAATGGGCATTTCACTTTCGCATGTTCAGAACCCATTTCTCCCAATTCTCTAGTTTCTTCGCTTTCTGACGCCATGGTTCACTTATAGCTCTAACTTCCTCTCCGCTTTAGCTACTTTCGCCTCCCTTTCTTCCTTAGTTTCCTCGCCCCAGACCCTTTGTGTTCTTTCCCATCGGTTTTCTGCTCACAGGTTCCATCATTTCGCTATTTGATTGGTACGACAAGATCGCAGAAGTTTGAATCATTGATTTTGGCTTCTACCGTTTGCAAACATGTCCCAGTCGTTTTCTTCTTGCTATTGGCATGACTTAACTGTTGCCGGTTCTCGACCTGCTAGGATGCTCCCGCCGGTTGCCGCCACTTTACTTCCTCTTGGCCCTCAAACGCCCCTCCTCTCTCTCTCTCTCTCTCTCTCTCTCTCCCCCCCTCCCAAGCCTCTTCCTTCGAATATGATAAAGTGGAAGATAAACCTAGTTAATATCCTGAGGGGTCAGACATCTTGAACTGCTGCTCAATATGTTTGAATAATCCACGAGGTTGTCCCCAGATGGCTACCTTTCACTAATCATCGCCTCCCGCTTCCAGATGACTCCCATGTTCGACTTTACGTAGCCTCCGTGCCCGGATGGTATGTTTCAGGTCGCTGACAATGGCCTTGCCTACGCATCCCTTTGGCAGTTCTCCAAAGATTTAACGCTTGTCCTTCCCAACTTGCTCTGTCGCCGTATTTCAGCGCCTATCGCTTTATGACGTGGGCTCTGTCCACAGGGCTCTCGTTCCTTCTATCTTTTCAAATGATGGAGACCATCGAGAGGGCTTCCGCCCCTGCATCGCTCCGAGCCCTCGTGATCTCCGACCTTCCTTCTTCTCATAGTCGCTGGCACGCATTCTTCACACGGCTTTAACTGAATACAATCTGACAGGACAACACTGGTAAATTCAACCTCCGCTGAGCGCCCGATAATCTGAGTACTCGCAATCGTTTCCATCATGATTTGTCCAAGGTGATTGAACGCTTCGATTTTATATTATCTCTATGCAGCCTCAGCGCCATTCACCTTAGTTAAGAGAATGTCATAGCTCAAGGCCATGAATGCCCTCGCTTGGCCTTACGCGCAGTTAACAAAACGCATTCAGCCCATCTAATTGAGGTCCGTACGCTTCGACTGCTCCAAGGCCTCGCTTTCTTCCACCTCGGGAGTCCCCCACGTCACCGCCACTCCTACCGTGGGGAGATTTTCGTTCATTCGGGGTGATGTCCTGGCTTCCTTGAGTGTGAAAAGGAGGGAAAAGCAAGACCAGCCCATCGGGAGAAGGACCGCCAATTCCGCAAGGTTCAGAAACTGGGGGCTGCCGACTCTCCCGCCCGAACCGGAGTACCCGCACGCCTTTAGCCGAGGCTCCCGTGGTTTCAGCCGCAGGAGGTTAGAAGTCCTTGGAAGCTAACGCCTGCACCCATGTGCTATGCCTATAACCGCTTGGAATCTGAATGCCAAGTCACCTCCTCGAAGGGCGGTAGAGCTGAAGAGAAAGAAACGAAACCAAAAGTCAATTTAAAATGTGGACTTTACCTCTGAACCAGCTCGCGGCGGTGCGCTTCATCCATCCTCAAGGATTCGACCTCGAGAGGTCGAAAGCTGCCGTTGACGAGGTCCCCGCCTCTCCCTTTATCTCAGGTTGCACTCCGCAGTTTCCAATCGTGCTTGCTCCCATTCTAATTCTGTGTTGAGCGTTAAACTTACGTTTGTCATGCAGGTAGCCACTCATTTGAAGGGCCTGGCCGAAAAGGCCAAACTAAATGAAAAGCACGTGAGAATCACCCGGACTTATAAGGCGAGGGCGGCCGCTCTCACGTCTGAGCGAACCAAGCTGCAGGAGCGAGCGCAGGACATGAAAGAAGAAGTGGAGCTACTCAAGTCTGATCTAAAACATACCATATCAGCTCAAGGCCGTGCGTAAAGTAGAGAAGATGAGGTCCGACTAGCCGATCAATCAAGGCGAGCCGGGTTCGACACCTGTGCCGTGCAAAATGATTTGGTCGAGACTCGAGAGGCTAAAGTCCGGGCCTGCAGGAGCCAAAATGGCTGGTGAGAGCTCATCGTGATCTGAGGCGAGCCGCTGGTCTTCGCTGAGCTACACGCGGCCAATGGTGAGCTGAATGATAAGGCGACACAACTCGAAGCGGCCCATTGTGAAGCTTCCGAGGTAAAGACGCCGCCGAGACCGCCGCCGTGAATCCGGCCGCAAATTCCGGCGTAGGGAGCTTCGCTGAATGAGGAGTGCGTCGCGACGCGCACGCATCTTCATCAACAGTTAGCCTGGTAGCCTGTGAGAGATGAGGTTATTGCACAATTGAGGGACCAAGCCGGCACAAAGTGGGCCCTCCGGGGTGGCCTGCCAAACGTACTGGGTCGCTCACGCGCACTCGTGTCCGGACTTCAACTCGGGATCTCCCCTAGCGCACAAAGAGGCTGAGGAATCCTTTCTACGAACCATTCCTCAAGATCCCGTACTCCCGCCGAGGCCCGTCTCCATCTTCGTCGTCTCGTTCCTCCCGTCGACGCCGAACCCGCGTTTGTCCGGCCCGACCTCCGACTCTCTCTTCACTTTCCTTTCACAGATATATGTTCATTTGTTTTTTTTTGCGGTGGCCCGAGGCCCGAGACATATGTGGCCTCCAACTCAACATATAGTATTCACAATTGTATATATATATATATATATATATTTATGAATAACTAATCATGCTGCAGAGTTGAGAGTTAAGCTCTTCAAACTAAGCCGAGGTCAGATGGCTGTCCATGGCTCACTCAATCAGAGGCTACGTGGTTCGAATAGAATGGCAGCCCGCCAATTTAAGCTATTTGGTCTGGGCTGGGTTGATTTGCTCGAGTCAACTCCATCTCTGATCCATACTGGCTTTCTCCGCGCAGCCTGGCCATCTCGAGCGAGTGTCCTCCATTGGAGAATTTTGTAGGCGAGCGATTCATTCCTTATGTCGCGATGATCCGCCACGGTGAGGTCACACCTGAGTAGTGGATAGTGCCTGCCCTTGTGAACTGAGAAGAGGAGCTCAATGCGAATTGTTTAACAGCCTGGTCTCGTGGAACCGAGAGGAGCCACATCATGAGAATTGCCGAGTAGAGCTCAGTCCGAGTGAGCCGAGAGGAAGAGCTCGCGTGGTGATGAATTCACGAGAGAGCTCATCCGAGTGGGAGCTGATGGGAAGAGCTCGCCAGAAAGGAATAGTCATCAGCCCGCCCCCTGCGGAATCGTAGCGGAGCTCACAATGCGAATTGCTGAATGCAGCCTGCCCCGGTGGAACCCGAGAGGAGAGCCTGGCCAATAAGGAATTGGCCGGTGCAGAGCTCTCTGGTCCGAGTGAGCCGAGACAAGAGCCTGCTGCAGGATGACCAGTCGAGCAGAGCTCGCCTCCGAGTGAGCCATGGGTGACGCTGAGGAATGGCCAGCAGAGCCGTCCTCGGGAACCCAGGGAGTTCGCCACAGAGGAATTGTCAGGGTAGAGCTCGTCCGAAAGAGGCCAATGAAAGAGCTCGGCCACAGAATAGTCGAGTAGAGCTCGCCCTGCGAACCTAGAGGGAGAGCCTGGCCAATGTGAATGTGGTCAAGTGTGAGCTCGTCCTCGTGAACTCGAGAGGAGAGCTCGCCAATAAGGAATTACGGCAGAGCCTGCCCGAGTGGGAGCCGAGGAAGAGCTCACAAATGGTGATGAATTATTGGTAGAGTCGTCCGGGAGTGAGCCGATGGGAAGAGCCTGCCAGAGTGAATATTGAGTAGAGCCTGCCCTGTGAACCGGCGGGAGAGCTCAATATGAATTTGAAGGTGGTAAAGAGCTCAGTCCGAGTGAGCCGATGGGAAGAGCTCGCCAATATGAGAATACGAGCAGAGCCTGCCCGCGAACCGAGAAGGGGAGCTCACACCGGGAATGGCCGCGTGATCGTCCAGGAACCGAGAGTGGCAGCCTACAATGCGGAATGGCCTGGCAGAGCCTGGCCCCGTGGAACCGAGAGTGAGAGCCAATGTGAATGGTCATGTGAGCCTGCCCCGTGAACTGAGAGGGAGAGCCAATATGAATTGCCGGCAGAGCCTGCCTCGAGTGAGCGAGAGGAAGAGCCTGCCGTGGTGATGAATTGCCGAAAGCAGAAGCCATCCGAAAGGAGCTGATGGGAAGAGCCACGGCGAAAATAGCCGAGTGAGCTCGTCCGTGAACCGAGTAGACAGCCACTATGAATTGCTGTGTAGAGCTCGTCCGAGTGAGCTGATGGGAAGAGCTCATCAATGTGAACTGCTGAGTAGAGCCTGGCCCTCTTCGAACCTGAGAAGGGAGCCACACGCGAATTGTCAATGCAGCCGCCCCGTGAACCGAGAGGGAGAGCTCACAATATGAATCACGGTAGAGCTCGTCCGAAAGGGATTAGAGAAGTTCGCTGCGGATGACCACAGCAGGTATCATCCGAGCCGAGCCGATGGGAGCCTGGGCCGAGTGAATGGGCTGAGTAGAGCTCATCTGAAACTGAGGAGAGCTCAGAATAAGAATGGTTGTGCAGAGCTCAGTCCATACGATGGGAAGAGCCTGCAATATTAGTAGAGCCTGGCCCGCGAACTAAGAGGAGAGCTCGCCAATGTGAAATGGTGGTCAGCTCCCGCGCCGTGGGCTTCGCATGCCTTTCAAGCCGATCATGATGTAGTCAGTGGCAATGTACTCGAATGGGTCTCGACCCGAGGCAAAGGTGGCCTCAAGTGAGTAGCTGAGCTCACAACTGAGCAAATGTGGGTTCTGAGCTATGGCCTTGGCATGCCTGGCCGAGTGGCGATGTAGCCGAGCGGCAATGTAGCCTCGAGCTAGTCCGACCCGAGGCGTGGCCTCAGGTGCAGGATGAGCCTGCCACTGTGCACCTAAACCAGTGGCATGAATGAGTGGCAATGTAGCCTAAGCTGGAATCACCGAGGCAGCAGGCCTGCAGGCAGTAGATGAGCTCACAATGGTGCTGCTCCAGCCGAAAGTGGCGATGTAGCCGAGCGGCAATGTGTACCGAGCTGCATGACTTCCGAGGCATGGCCAGGCAGCAGTGATGAGCCAGCTCAATGGTGGCGTCTGCACCCGAGTGGCGATGTAGCCGCCGAAAGTGACAATGTAGCCCGAGCTGGCCGACCCCGAGGCGCACGTGGGGCCTCGTGCAAAAGGCAGATGAGCCTCCCTCTCGGCTACCGGTATGCCCACCAAAGTGGCGATGTAGCCGAGTGGCAATGTAGCCCGAAATGTCCGACTCCCGAGGCAAACAGAGCCCGTGCGCAGTAGACGGGGCCTCATAGATTGAGCAAATGGCAGGCCCGCTTCTGCAATGGCTGCTGAGTCAATTGTTTGAGGAGCTCGTTTATGCGAACAAGGCAGCTCATAACGCGAGCCGACTCCATCACTGCACGTGCACGATTCCTAGGCCGCCTCGACCTATTTTCGCCCGTGGCCGACTGTTGAAACCGCAACCGTCACCAACCATTAAACTGGAGCTCGACTATGTAGAATCCATCGGGAAGCATTCGCCAAAACTGGGACACGGGAGAGCTTGGTCGGCAGCCATTGCTCGCGCCAGGGCTCGTTGATGAAGCAAGAGTTTGATATGCGTTGAAACGCTCGCGGTTGCTAGTTAATTTTCAATTTTTTGGAAAGAGGCTGTTTATCCTTTAATGATTTATGGAGAATTGAACGACATCGAACTTTTGAATACCGATCTTCTTATAAATAGCGCTTTCGCTGGCTTTTGAGGCTTGTTTCTTCGTATTTTTTGCTTTTCCCGATAAGCCACCGAACCGCGTGATGAGAAGAGCGTCGAGCGAGCGCTCTACGAGATTCTTCCTCGAAGATTTGTGTGGGTAAGCGCCATCGCTCTTCCGCATTGGGAGTTGTGTTTTTCCCTAGTCTCCCTTTACGCTGAAGTCAGTGTTATTCCCCAGCTTCGTGCTGGGAACGTTGTCCGAGAGTGGTATGCATCTCGCGTTCCTCTCGCTTTTGTTCTTCTTCTTCCTCCTATTTTCTTTTCTCCCTATCTTCTTCCCCTTTTCTATTTTTGTCTTTCTCCTTGTCCCTTTTCTTTTCTCCCCTATCTTCTTCCTCTCTTTTCTTCTTTCCTCCTTTTCCACCTTTCTGCATTTTTCTATTTATTTCCATCTCAACGAGGGAACTGGCCAGACTGATACCTCTCAAGATGTAATCAAGGATACCGCTGAATGTAATTCAATTGAAATAAAGAGAAACCTTATCTTTTATGTCTATATATTTTCTTATAGTGCCTTTTTCTATATCTTACATATATATAAACTGTTTGAGATGTCTAACCAAATAATCAATGAACGCTCCACTCGCCACATAAGATCCGATAAGGCATTATTTAACTTTACAAACTGATGCTTACTGGTAAAAACGTTTAAGATGTTCCGCATTCCATGTATGCTGCAAGATTTTTCCTTCCTCTGTCTGGAGTTCATAATCGCCTCCGGTCCGACGACCGAGATATACAAGGACCTTCCCACAGCCTAGTTTCCTACGCACTTGATTTTTCCTCGATGGCGTGTGAGTTTCTTTAAGACTATTAAGTCGCCCGCACGTAGCCTCCCGCCACTTTTTATTATAGTACCTTTTGTCGTTTTCCTTGCAATTCCTTCGCACGCCTTTTGAAACCTCCGCTCGCGCCTTTCATCTAGGGAGTTCTAAGTTTAGGACGGCGCCTTGTCATTATGCTCCTAATGCTACAACTCGATCCCGGAGACTTTATTCCCACCTCCACATACGCCGTCGAAGGCCAGGCGAACGAGTTTCCTGAGTTACCGACTTCCCCTTGTGTCATCCTCGCAGCCCATAGTACCTTCCGGGAGGTATTCTACCACTTTACAATTTCCCAACTTGGCCTTCACAGCTTTAAGGGTTCGATATGACTGCTCAACACTGTGTTTGACTTGATAGTGGCAATTTAACTAGTCTCACAAAACCCCAATCTGGTTGTCGAATCGCCCGCGGTTTGATACACTCAGTGGCCCTGGGATGCCAAAACCAGATATGACGGCTGTACCTACACGAAATCAGGTATCTTTGTTTTGTACCAGGGCTAGAGGCTCCTGCTTCACCCACTTGCAAAGACCAACACGACGATTATGAATTTGCAATCGACTCACCACCGGTTGTGGGTCCCACATGTCCAAACCCCATTGTTGGAAAGGCCAGGGGCTTGTGATTGACGTTAAGGGTTTTGACGGGAGGCGCGAGATCTCGCGTGCTCCCGCGTATTCTCGCATTTCTCTTGACCAGGCCTCCACATCCGAGTATGGTCGGGCCAGATCCCCGCCAAGACTTTTCCTGCTAATGCCCGAGCTCCGATATGATTCCCCGCATATGACCCCCCATGCCCAACTCCTCTCAAGACGCATCTGTATCCCTTCCCGCAAGAATGTATTTAAGGAAAGGGTGAAAATCCTCGCCGTAGAGGCTTTATGATTAAAGGGAACTGCCGACCTCGCCTTATTTCGCCGCCGTCATCTGCAGGCTTCCGTCTATTATATAACTCCAAATGGGGAATCCATCCACTTCGGCACGGACTCTAACGGAGACCACCATGCTATAAGGATCGAAGGGGTTCCGCCAAGTATTCACAGCGCCGACCGAGGTCTTCCCAGAGGTCAGGCCAACTTTGCCAAGGCGCCCGCTTGGGAACGCCTGGACATGTTTTGACCTGAACCGAACACAAATTTTTCACAAATCAAGGACCTTTGGAGGCATAAGATCATCCCTTTCAGCTTTGGGCCTCGTAGGTGTCTTCTATTTGTCTGACCACCAATTGGGAGTCACTGTAAACCTCTAGCTGATCGACCTATAATGAATGGGGCAGCTCAGGCCCGCTACATACCCATGCTCCTAGCCAGCATGTACAAATCCAAATCTGAGTGCGAGATTCAATGTCTATCCTTCCAAAAAAGTGAGAGTTAGAACGACCTTCTCCGTCTCATGATTTGAGGCTCCATCTACGAGAGTTTCCAAATCGGGAGGCCAGCCCTTTCGTGAGTGGTCTCAGAGCAAGTCTGGTCGAGTGAATCCATGACTAAAGCCTACTAGATCCTGTCCTTTATGGCAGTTTTCGAAGGCTTGTACCTGATGCCGAACTCGCTTTTACAGTAGGGCCTCTATGGCCCACTTCATCGCCCTTCCAGGCTTCGGGGTTTGTGCAATACTGCTTCACCACATTCTCGTCTGGATTTATATGGTACGAAATCCGAAATTAGACGAAGCCTGAAACAGGTTACCAAAGGTCTGATAATTTCTCCATCCTCTGGCACCTCTCCTCCGCTCTCATCTCGCAGCCCTTGCCAATAGTAAATCCGGTGTCAGACTGCTCCTGCTCCCGACGAGCAACGTTCTGCTAGTCAGAAGTCCGATACGCTAAGTATAGTGCAGTGTGCAGAGTTCCCTTCACCACTTACTGTAATGGTGGAGAACTCGTGTGTGCATGTTTTACGTTGTAAACGTTTTCACACCTCTCGTCCCATTGGAAGGCCTTCAGACTTTGAAGAAGTTACCGGCACTTGTCACTTGCCTCGATACAAACCGCTCTTAAAGCCGCGATCCTTCCTATCACGCCGGACCTCCTTTTTATTCCTCGATGAGATGGCATAGCGAGTGCACGCCTTTATTTTGTCCCGATTTGGCCTCACTTCGTGGTTGACATTATGAAGCCTTAAATTTCCTTACTGACACGCCGAAGGCACATTTGTATGGGTTCGCCATGTTGTAATTCTTAGATCCTGTTTCCGAGAGATGAGCGATGTGGAGATTAGCCGCTGTGGATTTTACCAGCATGTCGTCTACGTATACCTCCATAGTCGCTACTTATCCGCTCTCTCGAACATTCGGTTTACTAACCTCCGTAGGCTGCTCCCGCTCTTGAAACCGGCAATGGCATCACACAACAAGCCCCCGAAATGATGAAAGAGGTCTTTTCGGGTCGTCCGGTCCATGCCGATCCGATTGCAAATAAATGCATCCATAAAATCGAGAGTTCGTGTCCCATGTGTTCACACGAGGCCTAATTCTGGCAAGGAAGTCGCCTTCTGTGTACGCTTTACAGGTGTAAGTGAAATCGATACGTAGTCGCCACTTGCCATTTGCTTTTTGATTTAGTATAAATAGCAGCCAAACCACTGATATTCTACTTCTAATCGCTTCCCGCTGGTTAAGCTTGTCAATCTCCTCGATGGCCGCCTTCCGCGCGTGAAGCCCCGCGCTTTTGTTCGACCGGTAGCTTAAAGGACCTGGACAGGTTCAATCTATGAGTGATTACCAGAGGGCCGATTCCTCCCATGTTCGCCGCTCCACAAAAACGCCTCTATTCGTTTCTTAAAATCGGTGAGGAGACTTTCGAGGTCTTCCGTCACTTGGAGCCGATGGGAAGGAAAATCTCGGCCGTCACCTAGCACACCAAGGCTTCTAGTTCCTCCGAGGGCTCAGCCTGTAAAAAAAAAAAAAAAAAGTGTGAGCACCTCGTCACGCATTTCAAGCTCGCTGCCACTCACGTTGTCACGCCTTTTGTTTCATGAGGTCAGTAGCATTCCGCCACCCGCGATCTCCACCATCCCCACCTATGGGCGGTCGAATTTGATCATCATAAGATATGCCGAGATGGCTTTTATGGCATTGGAGAGGGTCTACCTAGCAACATGTTATGTCGACTCCGGGCCTACAATAAGGAACCTGGCTGTGGTCGCCGTCAAGTGGTTTCGGCCATACAGGTGAGCACCACTGAATTTGAGTCTATAACTAATACCTTTTCTCTCCCGAAACCCCCGTTGTATGTGTGTTGACTGGTTCTAGCTCTTTCTCCCACGCCCATTTTGTCAAAGGCTACCGCTAAGATGATGTCACCGAACTCCCATTATCAATCAAACCCGATGAAACCGCCGTGGTCGCCACAATGCACTACCAACGGTCGTCATGGGGGTACTGGCATCCCTCCAGGTCTGAGTCAGGAAATGTGATGGTAGTGTCGAGTCACGGCTGTTTCGTTACTGCTTGTATTTCCCCGCTTTCGCTGACCGATGTTACGCAGTGGTACTTCCGAGCCGACCAGATTCTCCTCCCTGCGCGAAATCCCAAGATCACGCGGATTTCTCCAAGGTTGTCAGGCCGAGCCTCCGCTTGCCGAGGAGGCCGTTGCTGAGTCGGAGCCTAGCTCCGACTCGGGCCCGACTTTGGGCCCCGATCTCCGGGCTTGATCTCCGGGCTTGATTCCTCGGAGATATGAAACCGAGGTATCCGGCTTGTATTAAGTATTCTATTTCTCTTGAAGTCAGAGGCAGCTTGTCCGTACGATGCCCATAATCCCTATGGAACTGCAATATTTGGTAAGGTCCTCGGTGGGGTCCGATTATCTCGAGTTGGCCATCTCTCAGAACCGCCGCTTTCGCATTTCATGCGTGACTCGCGATTAATCGCGTTAGGGCGTGAGCGCCGAGGCGAGTACCGCTGCCGCCCTTCGTGTAATGTGGAGGCCCCAGCGGGGTTCCCGAGATTCCCCCGCCTTTGTGGGATCGCTCTCTCGCTTCTTGCTTGGGGATTTTCCCGTCATCTTGTCTTTAGGGCTTCGCCCGCCGCTTGTCCGTCAGGTTTTCTCTTTACTTCGGTGGAAGAACTCTCTCGATATGAGAGCCTCCTCACCGTTTATATTTCTCCGCTGGCGAGTACTCGACCATGCTCGCTTGGGGGTTCTTCGAGATGGAAACATTTAGATCCATCGCACCCCTAATCCCGCAAATTTGAATGCCGTGGATGGCGAATTTTTCATCTGCATGCCTATCTTCGTATCTTAATACACAATCTTTGCACGTATGACTTAAGGCGCTCTTCCTACGAAGCCCCGCCAAGGTCAAGATGGTAATCCTGCTTTCCCGTACGCCCCGGTTCGATGAAGTGGGAGACGAACGCAATGGATAAATCTCAATGAAGAAACTAAGAAGGGGGAATTTATTAAAACTGTGCCAAGGTCGGGTCACAGGCGGGGCGAAGCCCGCACCGTACAGTATTCATACCCATGCAACCCATTTGATTCTTGTAAGTATTGAGATGGTCGACTTAATTCGCTCCATCGAAGTTTCCACTGCGGGCATTCTCGACTTTACGGGAGCCGATAGCGTAATTAATTTCGACCGCGGAAGGGTGATTCAGTCCTGTACCAAAAGTATCCATGTCCCACGTCCCTTAACCACTTCACTGGGCCGAGCCCCAAGAAGACTCTAAACCTCCCGCCTCCCATGATTGCTCTTCCGCCTGTGGGATGGTGTGTTCTTCGTTCCTCGCACGCCCTCCCGCATTTACTCGCTTCTTCCTCCTCCCTCTCGCTGGGCTAATTGTGGTCCGTGTTCTCCGCCAGACTGACTCTTCGCCACCGAGGAGCGCCGTGACTGTGTCGTCCTTCGTGGGAGAGAACGTTATGACCTTCCTGGGTCTGTCGTGCCTCCCGTGGATGTTGTAACTGTCTGGTAAGTTGCTCCAATTCTTCTATCAGGCGTTGATTGACGAGACGAAGTGCTTCCACTTCATTTGTATCGTACTCAGACAGTCGCATCGTCCCGGGGAGGTCTCCGCTATCCGTATTGCCTGCGGATCCCGTGATCCTACGGATTGGCGCTTGTTCTCGCTTGTGTCTTCGGTGCTGATACCATCAAGAATCGAAATCGCTATATTTGTAAAGGAACTGCCATTCTACGCACGGCGCCAACTCGACGCCTTTTTTTCAATCTAATCAATGAGATAAGATGGTCACTGGCCGACCTAGATTGTTTGTGGGCCGGGATGCAGCGTCCGGATCAGCCCTGGGTCGAGGCGCATCGTATGGATGTCGCATCAGATCCTGTGCCCCACTAACACTCCTCCGCAAGAACAAACAAGGGGGTCGGCGAGGTCGTGCCCGTGGCCGCCCGATGCCTGGCAAGTCGCCTTCTTTTCGGTAGAAAAGATAGGTGTCTAGAGGGCTAGCATGCTAGAATTGGCATATGTTTTTGCGTACCTTCTACCGATGGGGTGGCTTCAGATTATAATGCTAGATGTTCAACCGGGCCATAAGTATTGTGAGTCTTCCCATCATGGATATTTCTTATTATAGTCCATACCCTTATTTGGCACAGGATATGGAAAAGCAGCTTACTTGTGATGGTCTTCTTTCTCATCGGAATGTCCAACCTGGCGATATATTATTCCCTTCTTCCTTCTTGGTGGGATTTGGTTACGGCAAATATCGTTAATGAATACTATTTTCCTATTGAAAGAATTTGGGACGATTAAGGAATGATCCTTCCACTATCCAGATCGTGTACTGGCCTCAAGCAGCCGGACCGCTTGGGCTGATATGGAGGCCCGGGCGCAGCTCGGGTGCAGCAGGCGGTGGGCTCTACGAGCGGGCCTCATGAGCCCATTTTTTAAACCCATCGTGACACAAAGAGTGGTAGGTTAAACCTACAAAGACTGAGAGGCAAGTTTCACAAAATCTTAAACTGGTACTGGAGGTGAGGAGCGGAAAACATGAGTAAAGATGGGAAAAGAAGGTTAAAGATAAGTAGTGATGAAATTGCGAACAATCTAAAGCCAAATGGTGTTGGAAAGGGTGTTGTCTTAATGACCTCACCTGGTACAGTGGTTGAAGATGCAAGGGCTACAAGCTGCTACTAGAGCGCAACGAGCGAACAGAATCGCTGCTCAGCTTTTGGTTTTGCTTTTGTCTAGGAGTTTTTCAAGTATGTTTCAGAAGATCTCATCAAAACCTTCATCATTTTTACGAAAACTGAACTCCTCGGCATGGACTTCATTACTACTGTACTGGAAAACAAATCTAGAAGTAAATAAACCTAGCTGTGATTTAACTTTAGAATTATATAAGACATATATATACCTCGTACCAACTTCCACCGCACTGTAATAGGCTGCAGGCATGAGGCAGCTCTCATACTCAGTAGCAATGCAGCTAAATGTAAAGCCGTATTGAACTTGCAATCAACAACATTAAATACAAAATCTCTTTCAACAATATGATTTGCAGCCATACATCAATATACATGAAATTGTTGGTTTTCCACTGCCATCAGCGCTATGCAATTCTCTTGCTGTCTCTATCAAGATTTGTCATAGGCAAAGTCTCCAAGATGATCTTCTCATTTCCTGGACACCATTTACCCTTAGCTGCAAGTAATATTGCGGCCTCAGCTGCTAAGGGTGAAAACAAACTCATTTTTCACGTGCCAGAGAAATGACCAATTCATGGGCCAACAATCTGATGGTAATGTTGGAAATTTTGAAGCATTTCAGCTGCAATTAATCTTAGCTATACATAATTTTAGTCAGAAAAGTGGTTAGAAATATTCCACATCACTACAAGAAAAAAAAGTATAAAATAATCAATAGGGGATTCAAATTGGAGTCTGGTTAGAAATATTTCACATTACTACAAGCTCTAATACCATATTAAACTGTCAACTCAAGTTTGTAAGATTTTGATTTAATATGAATATAAAGTCTTTTAACATTTGTGAAAAATATGGTTGATTAACTCATAAATTATCTAAAATTATAATAATAAATCACTTTATTATAAAATTATCAAACAAAATATATTAAAATATCATTCTATAATTTATTTGGAAAGATTTTAGAAATTTTTAACTATTTATAAATATTACAACTTAAAAATTAACTTCTAAAGAATCAACCAATCAACCAAGTAAATAACTTTATTTCTAAATTATCTAAACAGCATATTAAAATAGGCTTCTCTATAATTACTTATGTAGAAATTAATTATAAGATTATTATTTCAAAATATAATAAATCACTTTATTCCAAAATTATAGGAATAAAATATATTAAAATAATATTCTCTATAATTTATTTAGAAAGAGTTTTTAGAAATTTTCAAGTACTTATAAATATGACAATCTAAAAATTTTATTTCTAAAACCATTGAACAATTAAAGAAGGAATAATATTATTATTTAAAGAAAAAATATAATAAATCACTTTATTCCAAAACTATATTAAAATATTATTCTCACAATATTAAGATATACATTATTTTATTATACATAAAAATTCCCACTTTATTTTTTAGATAAAAATGTACAGTATTAAATTTATTTATTGGAGATATCAAAGAAATATTTTTTGTATTATTTTTTTTGTGATTATACTTTATAAAAAGAAAAACTTTCATGGGTTTATGGATGCAAGAAAAGATGGAAGAAGATGATGGTTCGGGTTATGTAATAAAAATTTTATATTAATATAATATGCAAAAACAATAAGCTTTTTATATACTATTCCTAATTAGTATAGATAATAAAATGACTATTGAGCTATAAAATTTAAAATTACACAAATCTAAAATAAAAAAAATATTTTTTTCAATAAGGTGACACTTTAAAAAAAAATGACACCATAATATAAACTTAGCAACATCTAGCTACTCCAACACAATTTTTATTTTTAATTTCATATGGTATCACTTTTCATAGCAAGACAATGTAAATCTAACACTAGCATTCCCAATTGAATATTTTTATATGATATGTCACCTTTATGAAATTTAAGTCATAAGGTATCATTAATTTAAAAATTATACCAAAATTAATGACACCATAAATTGTTTTTGTAGTAGTGCATGTTTGTTTGTAAGAAACAAAGTTGATATAGATGTTACCTTGGCCTCTTCTGAAGAATCCATATGCTGAGAGACGAGATGAGCTTGTTCCAGTTCATTGCAGTAGATTCATGATTTTTAGCATGATCAACTAGTTTGTTTCATGATCTGAAGAGATCAATTATGCTTCTTTATCCCTTTTAGGTTCCTTTTGTCTTACTTTGGTCCTTATATTATGGCCAAAGGAAAAACATACTTAGAACTGCATAGTTTTGGAAATTACTACAAAGAAATTTTTTGAGATGATGGTAATATTATGCTTTTACAGCCATACCCAGGGTTGATGAGGTACAATCAATAGTATCTTGATGCAATAAGCTTGATGAAACTCAAACATCTGCTGTGTCCTTTAGTAGCCTCATTGCTTGAATGGTGACTCATGCAAGGCTGTGGAAAATAGTGTCTTGTCCTTTAAGAAATTATTATAAGCTTATCTCAAGAAGACATCCTACACATGCAGGTCATGATGCTCATTAGTACCTTGTCCTTCTTCAAGATTTTCTGCATCCAACTGTTTGGTTGATTTTTGTCTACTTTTACCACTAGAAACTGAAACAAATGTCGTAAAACGAATAGCGATGATTTCTATATAGTACAACAAATTAATAAATCAGTAAATACGATGCCATTTATGTATATGCAATCACAACTGCAAAAAGCTTTTTTTTTCTTTTCTTTTCTTTTAAATGATTAGTCCAAACACTCACCTAGAAACTTGATCAACTTCAATAGCACTTGAAAGAAGTTGTTACATGTTTGATAATAATTTTTGGATCGCAGAGGTTCCCAAGCTTCGTTTTCACTTTGCAAGTCTCTGATATGAGCTCTTCAACATGTATACCTTTTAAGTTAACAATAGGAAATTTGAGAAATCCGTGGCCCTTAAACTTCTAGATGCAAATTAATTTTTTAATCATCCTGGGATCATGCACATGGATGAGTTCAAATAGTTAGCCCGAATCAACAATAACTGTTTCCATTTAAATATCAATTTTAGCAAATTTTTTTAAAAATAAAATAAATTACTATTATGTAAAAGACTTTTTTTTTTTTTCCAATGAAGTCTTACAATGATAAATGATGCTGTCCAATTAAGAAACTGAGATAAATGCCGCTTCGGAATGCAGTAGGTTTTTCCGCTAGGACATGAAGTGGGAGATCCACAATTGTCAAATAGAATCCATGAGACTTTCATGCCTATGAATACCGAAACGCCAGATCTGTGAAACACCACAAATAATTAATTAAAATAAATCTTTTAGTACATACTATTTGGTAAAGAAAGGGTTGTCCAACTGGTATTATTCTGCAGTGTTAAATATCTATGGAGAAAAAGCAAGCCAGTTGTATGTGACCATACACAGAGAAATATATGTATAGAGAAAGTAAAATGCTGAATATGAAGTGTATGGTTTAGGATATTTTTGGAAGATATACTTTGTAGTATGTCACTCAGAGAAATATATGTATGGAGAAAAAGGCAAATGCCTGAATAGGTAGGATTGGGCATGTTTGAGAGATAATCTTCTAATACATAGAGTTAATATAAAAAAAAAATTTTGACTTTGAAAAGGTTTCAACCTTGTTCCGGTGGAGGTAGGTAGTTTTCGAACCTCGGTAAATATGTCTCCATTCTTTTTTGCTTTTATCCAATTTATATTAGGATTTGCTACAGGGAAAAGAACAACACCACATGATTAATAAGGAGAAGATTTCACTTCTAACTCTACCCCAGTGAAACGAACTCAATGGCGGAGTGAAGAACAGTTTTGCATCATTCATGGTCGTGGCAGTAATCTTGGCTTAAGCGGTGCTATAAAGCACATTTCACAAAGCCAGAAAGCTTTAACTAATTAGAGCAGCTTCGAATAGGCGTTAGTAAGAATCGCAGCTGTTGCGAATACCCAACTAAAATGTTTATGCCACCAATAATACATTTAATATTTCAATGCTTCCCATATTTGCTGCAAGATGAAGAGGACTATCCCCTTGTGCATTTGGTGTAGATAAAATGTCCGCTGGATCTTCACTTCTCTCATTAATAACAGCAACCAGTTTCACTACTATATGGCTTCTGCGGCAGAGAACAGCTAAATGCAAAGCTGTGTTGCCTATTATATTATCAAACTTGACCTTGCTAACTCTTGGATTCTGTCCTGTACATCTTTACAAATTCTTCCCAGCTTCCCGCACACCTTGATCAAATCCTCTTCAGATTATTTTCATCTGAATCATTTTTCTCAGCATGTCTGCAAGCCTTGATCTCCTGTTCATGTGAATTACCTGCATCACTTTCAGAAGCCATGGCTATTTCCCTCCTTTGTCATTGGGTGTTTGCCTTTGATTACTAGCTATGGTGAAGAAGAAAAGAGAACAAAGGCTTTGAACGAGTGACTCTAAATTGTTGGATATGTAAAAGCTTTATCTAATGCCCCTAATTTTTTTTCCAAAAAAACTAAAATAAAGGAAAATAAGAGGAGGCTGATTTGAAAATATTAAAAGATAGAAGAGGTTTTGGGTAAATGTAGAACAAGGGAATTGTGTTTAAATGCAATGAAGGGGTCATAATAAAGAAAATAGAAATTTGGTTTTGCATATTTGTCATATGTAATGTGCTTACAAACGTGCAGAGGAATAGAACCCACTTTTAAGCTAAAATGGCACTCATTTGGGGCCTACATGATCTTTTCTCTCTCATCTCTCATCTCTATTGATCACCTTCTTCATCCCACCCAACCCCAAAGTGGAGTTAAGCAAACTAATGTAATACCATTACAACACTAATATAACACCATCACTACAACCTCCTTTGCTTCGTCGATTGGGTCTCCCTATAAATATTGCCGCTGTTTCATCAACCGTAGTAACAATGCCATCGCGTTTCCAGCACCACCTCCATTTCCTCATCTTCTCCGTGTCTGTAACCATCAAATTCATCATGTTAAATACTGTTGGAACCATCACCACTGTTTTCCCATTGACTGAGTGTGTGCATTTACCTTTCTACCACATTTATCAGTAATATTCTTGTTTATATGATTAATTCATCCAACACTTTGAAAATTGCTAAAACGTCATAAGGTTTGGCTAATAATTGAAAATATATTCCACAACTAAACATATTTTTTTGATAGGTAAATATTTCTATTTTTTTTCATTCTTTGTTCATTGACGTAGGAGCTTCTGCAATTAAACATTGAGAATTGGTTCCTCTTCATTATGGAAGACTCCAAATTTAGAAGGTTACAGCTTTAGATCCTTAAAATGGCATCTTTGGACTTCAATTAAGACTTGAAAGGAGCAAAGACGCATTGGCGCCTGAGCAAGAGTTTGAATAAGTCAATTATTGATTTTTTTTACGTACTTCCTAAATTCTAGTTTGATTTTGGTCATGTTTCTAATTTATGAGTTGTTTCATTCAATTTAGATAGTTTTGTTTTCCTAATCAAAGTAGAAGTTGTTTTATTCAATTTAGAAAGTTTTGTTTTCCAAGCTCATAGAATGTGTGTTGGATTCAATTTAGAAAATATGAGGCTATACCCCATAATGTACTTTTCACATTTAATTCAAGTTAATATTTTAGATTTCTCTCTTGTTAAGAGCCTTCTTGTTCATCCTGCGCTGGATTCACTTGGAGGACGAAGTCTGTTTCTTATCCCTTCTGGATTCCTTGAGTGGCTAAGCATATCTTGTTCTCTTATCTCTTTGGTGGATTCCCCTCAGGATCCGCCTATACCAATTCGTTAGATATAAGTTCGTGTGTGTGTGTGTGTCCCAAGTCCTAGTCCTACCGTGCTCGACTATGACCTCATTCAACTAAGCTACTGTGCGCTTGAACTTCCCATGGGACTTAGTAAAAAGTGCAGCAGATTTGAAAATACTTAGCAATACTAGTAAAGGCACACACGATTTTACATGGTTCACCAACTCTGCCTACATCCACGGGGTCAGTGCTCATGCAAGGATTACCACTGATCTACTTAGTGGGTTTCATAACAGTCTGCAGTACAAGATTCCTCTCTATCCACAAACTCTTGAAATCTAATCAATTATAGTGGAATTCAAAATGAACTCCCTTCATTCCCCCTCTCTACAAATATCGCACACATAACCCACAATATATCAAAATGAAGAATTTAAGAATCATCTTCTTTCACCAAAGGTGAAAGGCTTTTAACGTGCAATACCTTAATCGAATATCTGCACTCAGCACTCTCTCAACAAGTCCGAACTTCGCTGGTTCTTCTTCAAGCTCTGCTCCTTAAATTCGAGTATGTAACACCCCGAATACACCTCTAGTCTTACACATAATTAGTGTATATTATAAGTGCATTTTAAATTTTCGTAATTATTATTTTGTTAAGGAGAAAATTTCAAACCCGAAACTTGTACAAGATTCAAGGTAAAAGTGGAATTTGTCAAAACAGATATAATAGTCAAGATAAGAAGATGAGATGCTATTATAGATATGGTATAAGTCAGGTGCAAATAGAAGGGAGTTTGAGGACCAAAGTGTAATAAGGAAAATTAGACCAAATTGGGATAAGACCAATTAGCTCCTCATTTTGGGGATTGAGGTACTTCGTGGAAGAGAGAAAGAATAGTGGAAAAGCAAAGAGGCCACAAAGTAGATAAAGAGAATTTCAAAAATGGATTACTGTGGAGTTTCATGATTTTTGAGACTTATGATGCTAGTTTGTTCCATTTCTGTGGCTTAGTTAGGAATTCATCCTAACCCAGATTTGTTGAAAGCTGGGCTGGTAAAACCCTAGTTTGTATAAGATGGATATGAACTTCCTTGATATGGACTTTGGTTTATGATGTATGGATACTGTTGGTGTTAGAAAGTTAACTCAACTTACAAGTATTTAAGTTTGGGTTTGCACCCAATTAATCTCTATGCCTAGCTGCTAAGAGCACTCTGGGATGTTTTTATGGAGTATATCAGTTTCTTATCTGGCTTGATTTATTATGCAATTTCAAACAGAAAAAAATCTAGGTACTTTGTGGTCCCATGCGCAACGTAGGATCCCACATGTTGAAGATAAGTCCCTGCTGGCAGATGGCATGTCCACGCCACAAATACAATGGTGGAGGCTCTGACAAGCCTGCACACAGAGGTAGTGCCATGCGCCACTGCAGCAATCGTCAATAAACATGTTTTTGTCATGTTTTCATGGCTTCGTTATTCCTGAGGACTTGTCTATCGACTAATGAGGACCCTATAAGTGTATGAAAGGGCCCATTCATGTTGTATGGTGTAAAGAAAATAGACTCGCACTCGTCGCCTCTCTGAAGCTAAGCTCGATGTTGGCAAAACCCTAATGCCCCCATGACAAGGATAGTAAGTTCCCAACACATATAATTATGACTCCTAAGACCCGATATTGAATGACATGGCACCTCACATGTGGCAAAATAACAGGTACTTGGTACTTTATCAGTGCCACATGATCTGAATTAAGGTTTCAAAGACATTTAGGGACTTCGCCTCTATTATCACAATTACATTTCCTCCATCAAGTTTCAAACATCTTACTTTCATATGGCACCTCAAAGATCGCACTGCATCTTCATGCTATTAGCTGTCCTACTACTTATTACTGGTTTAGGTAGTCAAACGCTTATATGGATAATAGTCCGACAAAGAAGAAAGTAATGTATATCGTTATGCTCATCGCACCTATGTACCTCTCACAGACAAGTATAAGCTCTATAGTACCTACGGTACTCCAAAGAGTTAAGTATAAGCTGAAATCATGGGAGATCTGAACAAGCATAAGTTTGTTATAAGTACAAGTATGTGTATAAGTCATATGCTATATAAATCATGAAAATCTCCGATATTCACATCAGAGCATTCACATCGTTATACGCTTACTATAAATGAGATAAGGCATGCGATACGTATAAGTTATATAAGCCCCACTAAGCGTTAAGCTTAGCACGAGTTTTAATCCGTGTAGGTACAAAGGAGGACGTCCGCGATCTTCCGCATACTATTGGGCCAACAAACTAGTAGAGCCCCACCAAAGAGGCTTTATGCTTCCGATTATGTAAATATAAATGTACGCTTTTGTATATGTATATAAAATAGGACTCAGATCAGGATGTATTGACATCAGAAACTCCCACTATGGTAGTTTTATTTTGTACTTGATAAGATATTTGATTCCAAAGATAAGATTTTAAATGCCCAATGTCCGAAAAGGGCAAAAAAGAGTCCCAAGATAGCTCGCGCCCCCTTCATCCGCCAGTGGTCAGGGGCATGACAGAGCATCTTCCGAAAACCCAAATATATATTTCTGTATGTCGTTATGAAGGATAAGGCTGGATCATTATCCCACATGACTCCAAACCTACTTTGAATTATCCAAACTTTCCTTTAAGCTATCATGTGGAAATATGAAACTTGTAATCATATCCTTCAAATGGAATCCTTATTTGACCCCAATTTCGATTGAAAGCTTAGAAAGCCAATCTTTCTTCATGAGACCATTATCCACTTGCCTAAATGATCTTGATTTACTTATCCACTTCCTAAACTATCTCAAGCTCCATAGGTTACTTGCTCCCATGTACATAGGCCTCCATGCTAGCAGACTCACGTGCGTCCCACAGATATTGTGCTTTTAGTCTGGACTTCGCATCTCTGACATGCCCCTGCAACACAGGGTTTCCTTAGTCTGAACTACATCTTGGTCCTACTAGGAACTTCTCACCGCACCCGTAATCATCGATCTGGCTAAACCTTCTTGAAGAACACCAAGGACAAATGGACAATCCCAAATGCAAAGAAAATTAATGAGGAAAATAAAAGGGAAAGGGAAAAGGAAAGGGAAATGAAAGGTTGCTTTGCACTATATCTATGTAATTTTTTATTCCACTTCATATTTATGTAACTTTTTATATTTTTATATACTTATAATATATGAATAAGAACAAAAATAGTTATTTGTCTAAGAGGAAAAAAATATAAAATAGTTCCTTAATTCTTAAATTTTTTTATGGATAAATCAAATTGGAAGAAAATTTATATTCATTTCCTTACGATTTTCTTTCCCTGGCATTTCCCGAGAACCAAACATACCAAGGAATGAAAAATAGTAAAAACAATAAATTTTTTCATCTTTGATTGTCATATGAAAGTATTTAAAAGAAATAAATATAATTTTAAATTAGTTTTTTTATAAATTAGTTAAATTACATTTTCTAATTATTCACTTTATATTGGAGGAGTAAAATAAGTAAATAGCTAAAGTAGTAAATAAAAATAATTTAGTAACCAATCTATATTTTATTTTTTCACTCTTTTTATTCCTTTAATTTATCTTATGTATTTTCTTTCCTCAGATTGTAAGGACTCAAGCATAGTTTCAGCATGAGGTTCTTCCTCAGGTAATATGTTAATTTGTTGGTGCATACTTAGATCTTAGGGAGTTTTTCCTACCGAACCAAATATAGCTTAAGGTTTCTTTGCTAAATTCATAACACTATGAGTTATTCTTGTCTTTGTTAGATTATTATATTGTTAGATTATTATATATGACAAGTTAGATTTATTATGTATGGTAATTAGATTTTCCTTTCTTAGAGTTGTATAGTCTAGCCTATATAAGGCCGCCTCTTGTGCTTGTAATTAATAGTTTATAATATACAAAGACTCATCAAGTCTTTCTTCATGGTATCGAGCAGTTCTCGATTTTTTTCCGTCGTCTTTACCTGCCTGTGCATTACAAAGAATCGTATAGTTTTCTTTTCCTAATAAGTTTTAACACCACTGCTTTTCCACCGTACAAATCTTGTTTTTTCTAGCGAAACCACAATTAATCCTTATTTCCCTTCACAAGCCTAAAATCAGTTGTGCCACTGAGTAGAACTTGTTGAGACTATCACACTAGTGTGCAGTCAGTTTTAACAACCGCCGCCGCTAGTCCCCGCGCCTCGTGTTGTCCCACACATGCCGCTGCACCCAAAGAGCCGCCATATCCACCGCCGCGCACTTCCATGCGCCCGCATCACATGTGTGGCTTACGCAGCACCACACGCCACCCCAACCGACGGCCGACCACTCGCCGCTCGTGCTCCCGCCGACTCACGCCCACGGCACTGCGCATTAATCGACAGGCTGCCACGTCGCCGCCGACTTTGCCACGCCACCGCTGACGTTACCAAAATTCGACTGCATTCTCACTTATTTTCGCATCTTGATTCCATTTTGCCGCCTATTTTTCGATTCGAATGCTAATATTCACATTATTCCGTGTGATGAGATTTCTTGTCCGATTCATGTTATTTTTAATGGAGATAATTTTGCCCCGTGGTCTCAAGTCATGCGTAATTATCTCAAAGACTGCAAGTCGCCGATCTCAGACCATCCTATTCCAAAAGTGGACAAAAAGAAACCGATTCTACCCATAATGATCTGATTACACGGGTACAATCATCATATCATCACTAGTTTCAGAATACATCTATTTCCATCCATTGTTGATGAGTTCGGGGCAACACTGATACCGCTAAAGAAGTATGGGACTTACTCATACTGCTATGCCTGACCGAGCGGTGCTCTCTCGCGAACTTCAAGCCTCACATCGCCGGAATCCTTATCGGGATTCGCCATGAACCGTGTGAGCGGATCATCGTATATCATAGCCTCTCTATCAAATCTATTCTCAATCAATTAATCGCATCTCAATCCAGTTTTCCAATTCACAACACCAAATCGTTTATGTTCACCGTGGAATAAGGATGACTCGCTTTTAGTTTTTTAATGGGCTTATGGATGAGTTTGAAGTAGCCGAAATCATATTCTCCATCGATACTTTACCAACAACCACAAGCTATTCATAAGTTAGTTGATAATGAGACCCGTCTTCAGACTGAACCCATTTCTATCCGTGACCATGGTCTCATACTCCAGCGCCGTTTCGCACCGGCTACTCATGTTTTTCCTCTATCACCACCTACCTATGTTTCCAAAGTCAAAGGGAATAATACCAAACGACATAACAATAAGAAGCCCTTCATCCGTAGCTTCAGAAGAACAAAGGTCACCTCATGAAACCTCGTTACACCCGCTGCCAGTATTCTTCACACACTTCTACTTCTCTCCCTGCCACATATACGGCAAATGGTTCTCCTATACATGTCTCTCATCTTGGTATGGTAATGTCTCTACACCAGCCTTGTTTGTTGCCATTGTTTACCAGATTCCCAAACTCACTCATAATCTTCTTTTTGTTCAAGCAACTCATCAACTTTTGTTTTTTAATCTTTCCTCATCAAGGTGGTTGTGAGTGATTCTCAAAGGGACAGATCGCTAGGGACCGCCTCGTATGGGCCGAAGGCTGTTTTAGCTCATCTTTCTTCATTTACCGTCCTCTCGTCTCTCTCGCTTCGCCCCCGTGACGTGAGCACCCTCTTCCTTGCTTTATGGCATTCTCGCCTTGGTCATGCATCTATCTCTCAGAGTTAAACAAACTAGTTTCTGTGGGTTTGTTAGATCGGTTTCAAATAAGAGTTTTGATTGTGAAAGGTCTTATTTAATTTGGCAAACAACTTACCATTTAATCGCGTGTTTCTCATGCTCTTTCTTCTTTGATCTATTCATTCCGATGCATGGGGCCCCTCTCCCATTTCTACCCGGTGGGTCATCACATACTTGTTATTTTTGTGGATGATTTTTCCCGATATACTGATTTATCTTCTTCAAAATCGCGCTTTGAACTTTATCAAACATATCATGATTTTACCAAATGATTGAAACACGGTTTTCTAAACCTATCAAAGTTTTTCGATCCGATAATGTCCGCGAATATAAAGCCCATGAATTTACTCACTATTCTACATCAATTTGGTAATGTTCTCATTCCTCTCAGGCTGCACTTCAAAGAAATGGTTGTGGTCAGAAAGCAAGAACTTCATTATATTCTTGATGTTGTTCGTACATTACTTATTACCGTCACTCCTTCTCAGCTTTGGGGGGAAGCTACTCTTACTGCCGTTTACACCATCAATCGGTGTCCTTCTCCCATTGTTCAGAATCAAACTCCTTATGATCTGTTGTTTGCCCTTTTCCCTCCAAGATTTTATTGTAGTCTATGATGTGTTCCCCCGTTTTGTTCTTCTTAAGATCATGAAAGAAACAAACTTCACCCGCTTCGCTTGTGTTGTTTTCTTGGTAAGGAATTGCAAAAATGTTATAGGTGTTATGATCCCATTAGCAAACATCTTCGTGTTTCGCATGTGGTCTTTTGAGAACACTAAATGTTTTGACTGTAACTACCTCATGTTTCAAGCTCAGCTCCTCTATCGATCCTCTCCTCGACCTTTTTCCGAGGAGTCTCCCCACCTCTTGTCTGAATGAATCTCCCCTTCTATTCTCGATGTTCCTTCTTATGCATTTGATGAGGCTTCCTCGCACCCGATCATCGATGTGCCCGATCTTCCCTTACATTGTGGATCTGCCCAGGTCCTTAACTCTGTTGCACTTACGTGTTCCCGTCGGGCTTCTCTTCCTTCTCACCTTTGTGACTGTTACTTTCTGCTCTTGCCTTTTCCGGGAACCTCCGAGACTTTTCATGAGGCTTCTCTAACCCTTTATGGCGATAGCTATGAAAGAAGAGTTAGATCCTTGCCAAGGTGTGGGGTATGGATCAGTTGATATCCCCTTTGGAAAATCGGTATTGGTTGCAAATGGTTTATAAGATCAAGACTTATTCGGATGCTTTCTGATCACTACAAGGCTTGCCTTGCTGTTGCCAAGGTTTTACTCAAAATTATAGGATTGATTATGAGGAACTTTGCTCCTGTGGCTCGACTCTCTTTATCATCAGACTCTTATTCTGGGTTTAACGGCTTGGAAGTATAGCCACTCTTTCGGATGGATGTCAAAAATACTTTTCTTAATGGTGAAGCTGATGGGCATGGTGCCTAAGCATGCAATTTGTCTTTGCTTCATGAGAAACAATTTTCCTATAGTTGATTCTTTATACATGTGTTGTATAATTTGTAAATATCAGAAAATCCCAGTTTGATAATGTAACCATAAATACTAGTATATAACAGTCATATATGAGATGATCAAAGATTATAGATAATAAACTAAACTATTAAGTAGTAGAACTAAAGTAGGGATCTTTGATCTATAATACTACTAAAAATGCGATTACTTGAACATTAAGAATCTAGAGTAATCTTGATCTGGATTCTTGCGATGTAGTGACATTAAAAATGGAGGTGCTTTATGTCCAGTTACATGGACAGAGGACTAGACATGGATTAAACTTTAAATATCTGAATTCTGATTAAAGTTTAACTTAGTGTCACTAGATGACCATATGTAGATTGATCTTAAATACGAGTAACCATGGACTCTTGTCTATTTGGTGGGCACACTGAGTTCATAGGTTATGGTGTTTCCCTAAACAGGCCCAAATACTTATCTTAGAAGCGTGAGATAGGTATTTGGGGAACATATCTGAGATATAGAATCGAACCCACTTCTTAGGAAAATTTTGGTTAATTAATTTAGAAAGCAAGTGTTAATTGGAATGCGAGGACAGTTTGGCTCTAATTTATAACGGGTTTATAAATTAGCGTTCACTAGTGAATTAATGGAACTTAAGGATAGACCTCACTAGAGAGTACAAAAAGCGACGAAAATTTCTACCTAGCTCTGACGAGTGGACAATTTGAAGGGTTGGAATTATATATAATAGTTATATCGATGGATTGATAAATAAATTATTACGCCAATTACAAGAGTTCCATTTGATTTTTAGTGGAACATGTTGAATCGAGTTAATTGAATAAAGAGTTTAATTAATTATCAAATTTATTAGAGCTTGGAATTACACTGAGTCAAAATGGAGTCCTGGGCAGCCTCTGTAAAACACTGTATAGGATTAAATTAACAAAGAAATCCCTTGGAGGCATAGTTGTAAAAGAAATTGTTTGTAACAACTATGTTGTGAGTAATGAATAATTAAATAGTAATTAATTAATTATTGAATTAATTAATTAATAATGTTCTACTGGATTAAGCGGTTAATTTGAGAAATTAAACCTATTTATTTTTGATTACTTAATTTTAATTAATTTTAATTCAATATTTAAATAACTTGATCAATGGTTGAAGTCAATTCAAGACATATTATAATAGAGGCAGAAACCTAAATGGGAGTAAAGTGAGAGAGTGAGGATTATATCTAAATGCCTCTTGATCACCATGTAAGTATAATTGAAGACCTGTTGTGGCCCACACGTACCATGTGTGAAACGACTTGGAAGATCGTGGAAAACATGGAAAAAGAAAAAAAAAGGATCTTGAGTTGTCGACCTTCACTGCGGAAAATCGTAATTTGATTGAGGTAATTCTTCTTTATTGTTTGTTGATTAGTATGCATGTACCATGGGGATAGTAAGAGTTTTATATTTTCAAATTCTTGGCCAAATTCTCAGCTGCCAAATTTGTTTTGAACTTTAAAGCCTTCATGAACTCTCGGAGGAGTCTACATGACTACTATCTTGAGTTTACTCTCACCCTCAGGAGTTCCCTCTGGTATGTGACTCTCACAGTGCTATGGTCTTAAACAAGCTCCTATAGAGCATGGTTTGCAAAGTTCGGTTCTACTGTATCTCTCGGCATGGTTTTTTGAGCGGTTCTTTTGATACAACTCACACTAAGATGGTCTCAATTAGCTTAGTATTACTATTACATCATAACCTTGTATGTTGATGATATAGGTATTATGGGTGATGATATGCGAGGGGTATTCGGGATCTAAAGCACTTTCTTGGTCATGATTTGAAATAAAAGATCTCGGTCCTCTTAATTACTTTCTTGGTACAGTTTCTTCTTAGCGAGATGGTTGTGTTATCTTACTCGGGCCCGAGTATACTTATGATCCCCGATTTCTCGAGCCATCAGCGTGTGAGATGGTCGGCACTATTGGTATCAGCTGTCGCCTCGATTCTCATGATGCGCGAATCACTGTCTCGGATCTTTACTCTCTGGATAAACCCTGTTTTGAGTCTAATCAGCTAACTTCATTACTCATGCTGATATTTCTGTCAGGTTCATGTGGTGATCAATTTATGGCTAGATCTCCTCATTATCTTCTTATTCTCGGGATTCTTCGTATGAAAGAGAGGCACCATATTTGATGGTCTTCATTTTCTTCCATTCTTCATTAACTCTTCAAACATATTGAATCTTGATTGAGCGGGAGTGATCCCACTTGATCGTCGATCTACTACGAGGATATTGTTTTCTTAAGGTGATTCTCTTATCTCTTGGAGAAGCAAAAGCAACGATCCTTTGCTTTCGTTCGATCGCGAAGCAAAATATAGAGCACTGGCAGCTACTACAGCTGAACTTATTTGGTTACGTTGATTACTACGATATCTTGGGGTGTTGACTATTCCACTTCTGACTAAACTTCACTATGATGTCAGTGCTATTTAAAATTGCTCATGATGTCTTCCATGAACATACTAAACATATTAAGATTGATTGTCACTTCGTCGTCATCATGCGCTGGAGTACACTCACACTTCTAATATGTTTCTTCTCGAGGATCCAGTTAGGCGATATCTTCGCAACCACTTCATGAGAACTTTTCGAGCTTTACCTTCCAAACTCATAATGGTTTTTCTTAAACCACCATGACTTTGAGGGGAATGTTAGATTATTATATTGTTAGATTATTATATATGGCAAGTTAGATTTATTATGTATGGTAATTTGTATTTTCCTTTCTTAGGGTTGTATAGCCTAGCCTATATAAGGCCTCCTCTTGTACTTGTAATTAATAGTTCATAATATACAAATACTCATCGAGTCTTTCTTCAGTCTTTTTGAATTATTATGATGATGATAGAGATGTTAAGCAATTTGTCCATTGGTTCTAGTTTCTTTTGCCTTTGTTCATTGGATTATTTGACTTTTGACTTTACTTTAAATAATACCTTAATGGCTGATATATCGAATCTTATGGCCCTTCAAAGTGAGAGCATCTCAACGTGCACTACATGACAACAAAGAAATAATCTATCTCCAACATTGAATTAATATGAATCTTCTAATAATCAATAAAAGAAAAAGAAAAAGAAAAAGAAAAAGAAAAAGAAATGATATACAGAGCCCGGCCTGACCCTAATGGCGGATTCGAACCAGAGCCCGGTTTACTCCGATTGTTTTCATTTATCTCATCAAAACATTTTATTTGTGTCATTTCATTTTAGAGTTTTCAATTACACGGAAGCTGTTTCAAAAGGTAAGCCCATAAACATTTACTTTTATACAATACGTTTACAAAAAGGCGTACCGTGCCTTTACAAATGATATACAGAACACTATTTCAGATATTAACTCTTTTGTTCACAACATATCACATGTTCAATAGAAATGATATGCATATGTCGAGGTATATACTCATACGCCGCAACTTTCTCTATGACTCTGCGCTTCTTGATCTTGCGTTCTTTCATGTTTACTCGAAGCCTGTGAATAGATAAAAACTACACGCTAAGCATTTTCATGCTTAGTGGTTCTATACAATTCTATTCAAATTTTTAGTTAACACGACATGCATTTATCATAAAACCATGCCTTTTCTATCAAACTATACTCATGCTTATTCCTTTTCATATGCTTTCACTTTACAAATCATTGATCATATCAAAATATGCATTTTCACACATGCTTTCAATTTACCAACTCAAATCATGAGATTCAAACATATACTCCCAGGGATGTATTTGGTTACAAATCCCATTTACACTCATCAAAGTTTGTTATTTCACTTTGTTTATACAATTCACATTCATGACGGATTTCATTCGGTGAATCTCATATTTTTTGTCATTCGGTAATGTGCTTACACATTTAACAATTTCAGTCTCCCATCATGATGGATGCCAATTGGTGCACCCCACCGTAATGGTCATTTAAAAAATACCATACGTCATCATGATAGATGGAGTTGGTGCATCCGCGAAGTGGGACATTTTAACAATGCCACCATACACCATCATGGCAGTCTGGGTGGTGCATCGCCATGTGGGACATTGAACGAGGCTACATTTTGCCTTAAGTGACGGATGCCAATTGGTGCATCCCGCCATGTTGGTCGTTCAGTATATTGATTCAATTCAAGATGTTAAGAATTGACCAATTTGTTTACAATTCAGTACTCACATGCAATTAATTGTCAGACATTTCAAATATCACATTTTAAAATCAATATGCACTTTCGTAATAACATTTCAGGGATATGCATACTCCATACAATCATTTTAGATTTATTTGGTAAACTACCAAAACACTTGAAATCCGAATATGATTACGATGAACAAAGCACTAACAATACTTGAATCAACATAGGAGTCGAAGAACTACTTAGAAGTTGTCGACTCTTATTTCCTTCCCTTCGATCTCTCGGTCTAGGTTAGGGTGATCACGAGTCCTAGTCAATAACAATTATGCCACTCTTAGTGATAAACAATTATTATACATTTTTAGTGAATGGCCAATTAGTCTTCGATTAACAATTTTGGGTTAAGGCAATAAGTGCGCTGAGCGAACTATTTTCATTTAGTTTTATCCTTATTTGAACTACAGGTGAAATAATTTATTAAGGGTCCTTAAACTATCGGTGTACGAATACGAGGTGTTCGAAACAAAAATCCAAAAATTGTTCGTTGTGAATAGTATCTACGCCGCGGCGTAGCACTGCTACGCTACGGCATAGGCCTTTGCCACGGCGTAGCAAACCCGAGGGGTGCCATTTTGGCACCTCGGCCTCTTCGCGACGAGGGTATCCCATGCCTTAAGCGTGGAATCTGCCATGGCGATGGAGTTCACTACTGCGACGTAGGAGCCGGTATTTTGCACTGGGGCCTCGGTTCCTCATTTTAGATTTCCTCCAAATTCAAAACAAAACATAGAATCCTCGATAACACATCTAATATCATCCTAAACCAACCATGAGCAAAACCCATGGATGGATTAGGGTTTTTCTAACCCAAACATCAAATACAACTTTGTAGGGTTTAGGTTCATACCTTAAATCCCTTTGCACTTGAAGCCCTAACCTTTTTCCTTCTTCCTTCTTGCAAGATCTTGAACAAATGGAAGGATTTACACAACAATCCCTCTTCTCCTCCAAAAACCCTAGCACTGCTCCTCTCATCTCTCTCAAAAGCGTTTTTTGCTCAAAATGCACAAGTAACTTAAACCACATTTTAGTCTTATTTCTCATTTTAAGTGTAAGACCATGTTTGGCTCTACGAGCAAATTCCATTACACTCGATTTTCGCCTTTTTTGAGTATTCATTTCACTTTCATTTATCATTTAATTCCTTTTGCATTTAAGTTTATTCTATTCTTGACCCTTAGGTCTCATTTTACAATTCAAATTTGCCTAATTTCTCATTTTAGCATATAACATTAAATCAAATGCTCACATATTCATTTCACACATTTCACAATTTATCAGTTTTCCCGGAAAAAACCAAGTTTGGCTCAATTCATACCGGGAATATATAATAAATTTATTATAAAAATTCTAGGGTATTTTTGGGGCGTTACGATGAGTCATAGAGTATGTGGACTTCCTTGTTGAAATGATTATTTGTTTAAAGTGACTAAATTATTGCATACGTTTGACATCATTTAGGGATTTATTAATTTGGGAAATGCATGCAAGTGGTTTAGTTGGACATTTTGGGAGAGATAAAACTATGGTGAGCCACGAGTATAAGAGGACAGATGCAAATCATTGTGTTTATTTGGGGAAGTTCCCGAGATAAGTAACTTCATTATTCTTTTACTTTATGTTGATGATATGTTAATAGCGAGGAATGATTCAAAATTGATTGGCAAGTTGAAAGAGAGGTTATTTCAAGTCCTTTGACATGAAGGACTTAGGGCTTATAAAACAAATGTTGGTATGCGAATTACTCGAGGATGAAGGAAAGAAGTTGTGGTTGTCACGGGGAAAGTATGTTGAGCGTGTGCTTGAAAGGTTCAATATGAAAGATGCTAAGTGTCGGTTAGCACACCTCTAGCCCGATCACTTTAAGCTTAGTAGAAACATGTACTACTACGACATATGAAAGGAAAGATGGCCTCTATTCATACTCCTCAACGAGTGGAAGTCTTATGTATTGTATGTGTAGTTGTCCTGAGGCACGATGTGCACATCTTTGTTAGTACGGTGGTAGATTTCTCTCAAATCCGGGGAAAGGAGCATTGGGAAGCCGGTGAAATGGATCTTGAATATTTGAGGTACTTGAAAATTGTGTTTGAGTTTTTGAGGGTTCAAAACCAATGTTAGAAGGACACAGATCTTGTGACGGTATTGATGGTAGAAGTCGACAGGTTTTTATTCACTTTCTTTGGGAGGCTGTTTCATGGCCGGTCTAAATTCTGAAGTGTCGCTTTGTCTACTGCGAGGCGAGAGATATATAGCGACAAGCGGCGGCAAAGAGATGTTATGGATGAAGAGATTTGTCAAAGGTATGGGTTTGATCTGAAGATGAGTATGTTGTGTTTTGTGATAGTCAGTGCTATGGACTTGGCAGAATGCCATTACACAATTCGTCTGAAAGCACATTGATGTGAGATATCATTGGTTACGGATGTCATTGGAAAAGAGCTTATGAAGCTTAAGAAGATTCACCTGATTTTAATCCACTACGATATGATGACAAAAGTTGTTACGGAGAAGTGAAGCTTTGTCTTGGTCGTGGCATGGACTCTAAGCCGAGATGTTAGAGTGTAATCTCCACCTTATGTTGAAGTGCAGAGATTGTAATGTGGGTCAGCCCGAATTTAGGCGGCCCATTTTCTCTTTTTCGCCCGTTAGAATTTCTGCGGCTGAGGTTTGTATAGAAGCTTGAGGGGAGGGGCGTGAGAGCGAAGGAGTGGTTCTTGTGCGAGAGAAAAAAAAATTCAGCGCGGCCGGTTCTTTTGCGGCGAGAGAAAAAGACGACGAGATAATCAGTTTTGCGGCGGGGAAGAGCGACCGGATAATGCATTTTTAGGTATACTTTTTACATAAAGGTTTTCTTATTCGAATCGGTCGGAAGACAGGTTTTGGGTGAGATCTTCATCAATCTGTCTTGATTTGAGGATAGATTTGCCTATTATTTTTATTCACTATATTTAGATGATTTCATTTTTTTTGGGATCTTGAAGTGCATCTTCTGATTGTGTTGAAAACTAGGTGTTGAACCTAGTTTAGAATTAGATTTGTACCTAAATTATTATAGGATATTTAGGTGTGGACTCGACAAAGGTCAGTGGTTTTTCTTCTTCTCGCACTTTGGGAGGTTTTCCACGTTAAAAATTCTCTCTGTTTTTGTGATTATCTCCTTGGCATATTATTTTCTTAGTGCATTTATTGACTCTAGCAGGTTAAATCAACAAGGAAAAGGTCGGTTTTGTGTTTATTTCCAAACAAACTTTACATCACTTTTACCAATGCGTGACAATGACAAGAATCGACATCGTTAGGATCATTTTTTCAAAGAATCCCGAGAAATACAACAGTGCGAAATGAGTACATAATTGAGAACATAATAGTTATATGTGACCAGTTCTTATGGTAAAATTGCAGTCAATCAACTATCATCTTCATTTTATATTTGTCATCATCATCATCTGTCCACACACTCTCATGTTCACTAGTCATCTTTGCAAACCCTAGCTTTTATGATATTCTTTGAGGAATTTGGACTTTCTCTCTGCTTAGTATCTACATTACTTAAAATAATAAAGAATGAGGTGAGAAATTAGGGTTTGGTGCCAAGAAGGTTGATTTCTCCCTTCTCCTTCCACAAGAGGGAGAAAACTGGGTTTGGATGTAAAGGGCCTTTGGAAAAAGATTCGGGGTTTTGAGGTTTTTCACCTTCTTTGGAGCTTAAGCATGCAAGGCTTTAGATAAAAATTAAATTTATATTTTCACTTTTTCTATTTTTTAAACTCAATTCATGAGATAATACCATGTTTATAGTTTTTTGAAAATGGAAAAAAACTAAATAAAAAAAACAGTTCAAACAAATTGGGCCTTGCTATGTAAGAAAACAAAATAACACATTCTCCAAGAAAATATTTGTGCTTTCATTCATATCTAGAAATCTTGGATTAGTAATGGAATTCATCTTGATGCCATATGTAAAGAACTGAAGGAAATACCTGAACATAAACCCTTATAACAAAAAAAAAAAGTTAGGGTTTCTAGATCTTTTAACAAATTAACTTTTCAATATCCATCTTGATTCTATACATAAAATATTGAAGGAAATACCTGCATATAGATCCTTCTAAAGAAAAAAGCATTTGGGTTTCTAGGTATTTTAACAACTAACTATTCATATCTAGAAGTCTTGAATTAGTAATGCAACTAATCTTGATTCCATGTGTAAAATAGTGAAGGGAATACCTGGACATAGATCCTGCTAAACAAAAGGAAAGAAATAGGGTTTCAGAGACAAAAAAAAAAAAAAAAAAACAGTTTTCAAAAACTATAAACAAACATGTTACTTTTGATTCCTTTTATTTGCCAGAACACATTAAGCACTGAATTCGGATTACAATAATTGTTTTAAGAAAGAACACTAAATTGTATTCCTCCCCTTTTTTTTTGTGATAATGGAGAAAACACTTAATTCATCTTATGCTCTTTTTTTTTTTTTTTGGTTATGAAGTGATGTCTCTTGAGTGGAATGAGAATATGATGTTAAGAATTCTTGAGAAAGGGGCAGAGTTTTATTCCACGAAGCAGCTTTATATATGTCGGACATTTGGCAGTATGTCACACCAGAAGGTATCAGCAGCAAAGGCATAGGCTGGAAGCTGAGAAGAAGGAGAATTAGCTGCTCTTGAGGGCTGTCATTTGAAGAAGAAGAAATGTATGAAGATGGAGGTAGTGTTGTGAGTGATCGGAGTTATGAAGATGATCAGTCAACGGAAGAGACCGGCAAAGATGAGGCGGTGGAGGAAAATACCCTCACTTCACCCTTACGCAAAAGGGAAGAAGCCCTGGCTCCCAAACTGCTGGCGGCCAGTTGGGTCTCTTCCTAGTTCCCACCAAAGAAGAGCAGTTCAGTCCGCCGCTGCCACAGACACCCACACAGTGGCAGGAAATGCTTAAGCGTTATGAGGCTGAACCAAATGCACATGGATTAATGGGGCATAATATCTACAGCAATAATCTCACTCTAGAAATAGGTAAGCACAAGTCAAATTCCATACTTACGCTTCCACTGCATCATCCTTTCTTCAAATCTGTAACAACAAACAGAATTGAACACCATTAGAATTATGTTCGATAATAAGGTTGTCTTAGATTCATAAATATCTTAGAAATGAAAAAGTATTGTGTGAAAGATTACTATGGTAAATCACTGAACCAATGGAATGTCATCATCACAGTATTTTCGTTCTGTACTTCGTCTTCATCGGCATTACCACAGTCACTTGTCATCTTTGCAGACAGAAGAGGAAATGGTATCAAGAGGATGATTGCTTCCCGTCCAAAAAAACCTCCAAATTAGGGTTAGGGCCGGCTACCAAAAGGTTGATTTCTTCGTTCTAAAAGAAATGCCCTTATATTATATTTATATTAAGTATATACTTGTACTATATGTCTTTTCATACCATTAGGGTTTGAGGTTTTCGCCTCTTTTATCCTCTTTTGGACTTTGGATAGAAGATTTTAAAGAGAAAACATTAATATTATAAAAATTTTACTAAATATTAAATGACTTTCTATATATGTAAGAAAAAAAAAATTCAATTGTAAATAAATTTGTGCTTCATTATTTATTAAGCATTTTTTTACCAAAAAAAATGTAAGAAGTTCTTGAGGTAAATTTACCCAAATGCAAACATGAATTATTGTTTGGCAAGAAATGATCATTTAGCTTCTAAGGAACATAGAAACAATTTTACGAAGTAGTTCTTAAAAATAAGCAAATTTCATGGGCATGGTGCTTATGAGTTCTTTGATTGAAACCAAATATATAACTGTTTCAAGAGAATTTATGCTATAATTAGTTTATACTATAATTAGTGGCCAAGACCAATTAGAGAGAGAGAGAAAGGGAGGAAAATATGTTTTGAAAAAGAAAAATCTTAATTATGGATACGTGAACGTCTTGAAATATTAATTGTGATTAAATCCAAAATCCACACTGCTTACTCAAATTTTAATTATGGATACCTTATTAGGGGTAAATTAAGGTCTCTTGATACTTTAAGTACTCAGCATCAATGTCTTGAAATAGTGATAAAATTCATCTTAGCTTCATAGTATACTTTAAAAATTCAACTGCTAGCTATATGGATCATTTCTGTGAGGAAAAGAGTAGGCCTGGCATTTTAAGTATTTTGGGAAAAAAAAAAAAAAAAGCACTTGCTTCTAGATCCTCTAAAAACAATACTCTTTGGGTCGTGTTTCACTTCAACAGAAGATATAGTGAACAACACTAACATTCCATTGGTTTGGGGCTTTAAATCCAAAGCGTTACCTCTATAGTAGGTCAGAAAGCAAATAAGGTATAGGTAAAGGAAAAAGCAAACTTTACACTTACACTTCGAACAGTCCTACCCTTTGCAATCTGTGACAACAAACAGAATCAACATCCTTAGGATCATTTTTCCAGAATATGAAATAAGTAAATAATTGAGAACATAAATAATAGTTATATGTGAAGGATTACTATGGTAAAGTGCTGATCAATCAACACTATCATCTTCATTTTCTGTGACTGTCATCATCATCATCATCCACACTCTCATGTTCACTAGTCATCTTTGCAAACCTAAGTTTTATGATATTCTTTGGAACTGGGCTTTCTCTCAGTATCTACATTACTTAAAATAATAAAAAGATGAAAGCCAGGAAATTAGGGTTTGGATTGCCAGAGGTTTCTCCCTTCTCCTTCCACAAAGAGGAGATACTATGTTTAGTGTAAGAGGCCCTTTGGACAATATTCAGGGGTTTGAGGGTTTTCTACTCTTCTTTGGACCTTAGCTACTTGTAAAACTTTAGATAAAAAATTAGAAATTTATATTTTTCACTTTTTTCTAATTTTTAAACTCAATTCATGAGATAATATCATGTTTTAGTTTTGCAAATGTATAAAAAAAAAAAACAGTTCAAACAAATTGGGCCTTGCTATATAGAAAAGCAAAATAACACATTCTCCAAAAGCTTTCAATTTATGCTCTCATTCATATCTAGAAATCTTGGATTAGTAATGGAATTCATCTTGATGCCATACGATAAAGAACTGAAGGAAATACCTGAACATAAACCCTTATAACAAAAAAAAAAAAAAATTAGGGTTTCTAGATCTTTTAACAAATTAACTTTTCAATGTCCATCTTGATTCTATACATAAAATATTTTGGAAGGAAATACTGCATATAGATCATACAAAGAAAAAAGCATTTGAGTTTCGGTACTTTAACAACTAACTATTCATATCTAGAAGTCTTGAATTAGTAAAGAGAACTAATCTTGATTCCATTTAGCAGATCCTTCTAAGTAAAGGAAAAAAAATAGGGAAAACAGTTTTAAAAAACTATAAACAAACATGTAACTTTTGATTCCTTTTTTTTTTTTTTTGCCAGAACACATTGAGCACTAAATTCAGATTACAATAATTGTTTTAAGAAAGAACACTAAATTGTATTCCCCCTTTTTTTTTTTTTTTGTGATAATAGAGAAAACACTTAATTCATCTTCTGCTCTGTTTTTTTTTTGTTGGTTGTGCAGTGATGTCTCTTGAGCGGAATGAGAATATGATGTAAAATTTTTGAAAAGGGAAAGTTTATTTCACGAAGCAGCTTTATATATGTCAAGACATTTGGCAGTACGTCCACATCAGAAGACATCGGAAGCAAAGGCAAAGGCTGGATGCTGAGAAGGAGGGTGGCTTCTCTCGTGCGAATCATTCGAGGAAAGAAGAGGAAATGTAAGAGATGGAGGTCGTACTGTGAGTGATCAGAGTTATGCAGTGACCAGTCGAAGCGGAGACCGGCTAAGATGGGCGCGGACCCTCCTCGCCACCTTGCGCAAAGGGAAGAAGCCCTGGCTCCGAAACTGCTGGTGAGAAGGGTCTCTTCCATTCCTACCAAAAAGAGCAGCTCATTCCCACCGCTGCCACAGACACCCTCACAGGGGCAGGAAATGTAAGAGTTCTGAGAAGCTGAACCAAATGAACATGGATTAATGGGGCATGATATCTACAACAATCTCCTCTAGAAATAGAGTAGCACAAATTATATTTCATACTTACACTTCCACTTGCATCATCCTTTCTTCAAATGTATAACAATAAACAAGAATTGAACACCATTAGAATTATGTTGGATAACAAGATTGTCTTACATTCATAAATATCTTAGAAATGAAAATGTCTGGTGTGAAAGATTACTATGGTAAATCACTGAACCAATGAAATGTCATCATCACATTATTTTCATTTGTGAATGTGGATCGTCTTCTAGGCATTACAGCTGCCACTTTGTCATCTTTGTAGACGGATGGGGAAATGGTATCATGATGATGATTGCGTCCCCTTCAAAAAGAGATACAAATTAGGGTTTGGGCCGGCTACCAAGCGGTTGATTTCTTCCTTCTAGAAATAAATGCCCCTTATATTATATTTATATTATGTATATGTAGTATATGTCTTTCCATACGATTAGGATTTTGAGGTTTTCGCCTTCGTTTTCCTATTTTGATTGGATAGAAGATTTTAAGAGAAAACATTAATAGTATAAAATTTTACTGAATATTAAATGACTTTCTATATATGTAGAGAAAATAAGCAATACAATTGTAAATAAATTTGTGCTTCATTATTTGTGCATTTTTTAACCAAAAAAATATGTATAGCAGTAAATTCACTCAAATGCAAATGGTGTGTTTGGCAAGAAATTATCATTTAGCTAAGGGAACATAGAAACAATTTTACAAAGTAGTTCTTAAAATATAAGCCCAATTCATGGGCATGATGCTTATGAGTTCTTTGATTGAAACCAAATGTATAATAAAACTGTTCAAAAATTTGTACTATAATTAGTGGCCAAGACCAGTGAGAGCGAAAGGGAGGAAAATATGTTTGAAAAAGAAGAAAAATGTTTGTAATAAAAATGGAAAACATAGCATTTTATGAGAAGCAAGTTTTAGTTGTTTCTAGACCATTTTCTTCAAACTCCTAATGCAAAAACAATGGGATTAATATTAAAATTGATTCCAAAATCCTATGACCCAGGGGAAACAAGCAAAATTAAGAAATCCTTCCTCCCAATAAAAAGTGAACGGTTATGGCATGTTATAAATTAAATACGGATGGGAGTCACCAACCCGCGCCCACTGTCATTTGTCATCTTTGTAGATGAAGGGGGAAATGTTATCGAGAGGATGATTAATTCCCCTCCTAAAAGAGATACAAATTATGGTTAAGGCTGCCAAGAGGTTGATTTCTTCCATCTAAAAAGAAATGCACCTTATAGTATATTTATGGTATGTACTATCATGTTGAGGTTTCCCCTTATGTTCCTCTTTTAGACTTAGGATAGAAGTTTTAAAGGGAAAACATTAATATTATAAAATTTTTACTAAATATTAAATGACTTTCTATATCAGTAAGAAAAAACAATCCAATTGTAAATAATTAGTCCTTCATTATTTATTGGCATTTTTTAAAGAAATAAAATGTAAGTTCTTGAAGTAAGTACCCAAATGCTAACATGAATTATTGTTTGGCAAGAAGCCAATCATTAGCTTCAAGAACTTAGAAAGAAAACACATTCTTATGAAGTAGTTCCTTAAAATATAAAAATACCATGGGCATGATGCATAAGAGTTCTTTGATTGTAACCAAATATTTACCTAAAACTATTCCAATAATTTTATACTATAATCAGTATAAATCAAAAGTTAGATAGACAATATATACTTCATTTACACTATGGTGTAGTGGACAAGACAAATTAGAGAGAGAAAGAGGAAAATATGTTTTGAAAAATAATTTTTTTTTGCAATTAAAAAAGAAAAGAAAGCATTTAATGAGAAGCAATTTTTAGTCGTTTCAATTTTTTTTCAAGCTCTGTTAGAAAAACAATGAGATAAATATTAAAATTGATCAAAAACTCCTATGACGCATGAGAAAAAAGTAAAATTAAGGGAACAAATTTTTCTTAATGAACTCATTTTCCTCCATTTTATGTAGGCTATTAAAGAGAAAAAATAAGTAAAATGAAACCAACCCTAAGGATATCTTATTCCTTGAACGCTAAAGATGAAGGGATCTTATAGATCCTTTTATGCGGGTTGCATTTCTTTGCCGAGAAGTCCTTATAGCAAGGCTAAGCGGTAGAAAACTCTTGTTGAACGTTGTAAACATCTTTCCATGTTGCATCTTTAGGAAATGAAATGGATAATTTCCTTGTTAGATCTTTATGAAAATCTCGGAAGTTAGGAAATAACTTGAGTTAAGTTCATGGAATATGATTTCAACTTGAACCGAGACAAAATAAATCGCTTCGGGCTTAGAATCGGACCCCGAGTAAGTTTGGACACGTGGCGCGACGTGGGCCATGTCTTAAACTTAAAAAAAATGGGAAACTAGGATAAAAAATCACATTTTCTCTTCTTTGGTTCACTTGTAGTGAGAGAAGAGAAGGAGAGATAAGAGCTTTCCTTTCGCTGATCCACGAGTCAGTCGGTTGGAGTCGTCGGGCGAACGAGGAGTTCATCGCATCGATGGGGGCATTTCACGATGTGGATGCCGAAAGTATGGGATGTGGTGAGCTTGACGAGGAGTTTGGGAAATCAAGGTTTTGGTTTAGGAAATGTCACGAGGCTTCTAGGGTTTCTTCTACGCTCAGTGAATTCTTCATGCTTGGGTTTATTTTCTATTTTTGGGCAAAAAGATAGGAGATTGTTTTCAAGTTCCAGTTCGGTGCCCTTTGCCTAGGCAAAGAGGACACAGATTTCTCCAAAAAGAAGGAGTCTTTGTCTAGGAGAATGAGGTGTTCGCCTAGGAGAAGGGGTCCGCTTAGGTGAGGGAGTGTTCGCCTCGGCAAATCTGAGGACATGAATTGTGAGAGTCTGCGAGTGCTGGCGCGGGTGTTGCTCACCCTGGGTGAGTGGCGTTTTCACTTAGCCTATGTGAACCTGTGTTGTGTTCATGTGCTTTGTTTAGATCGGTTTCGTGGCTCGGTTTGTGATTGTTTGTGGCCTTGGGGCCATTGTACATGACTTGTTTGAGTGTCATTTCTGTAGGGTGACATGGTGGATGTCAATATATGTGTGTTCTAATGCCATTGGCATGTGATGAGGTTATATGTGCAAATGGCCATTACATGGCTTGATTGTGTGTATCATTACTTGAACATGGGGAATGACATATTGTATGTTGATATTGATATATGTGTGCATAATATATTGACATGAGTGAAATGTAGTATGGAAGTCATATGTAGGTGATGTGATTGTCCATGATACCCGATGAGTGGTGTGGATTATGTTGTCTATACGTGTTAAGCCACCTTCCTCGAGGGTGGAAGAGTTGAAGAGGAAGGGCTCCGAAACTGACGGAGATGGAGATTCCTTGCTCCTGTGCCAGGAAGCTGCGACGACGTGGTCACCAAATCCATCCTCAAGGTCGACCTCGAGGTCGGGTGCCTGCCAGTTGAAAGGAAGCCTTAGCTCATTCCTTCGGGGTCACCTCCTATGAAGTTCCGTGTCTTCACAGGTGTCTGATTTTAATTTGAGTTGGGTACTGATCTTGCGTTGGGTGTGGGCAGGTGGCTACTCATTTGAAGGATTTGCTTGAAGGCCAATCTAAGCGAGAGGCCATGTCGAAGCAGCCCAGAGTTTACAAGGCGGAGGTTGCTTCCACTTGCTACGGCGTGCTGGGCTGCGAGGCCAGGGTCTGGGAGGTATGATCGGGAGGCGTGAAGCTAAGTCGGGCTTGGGGCATGCCTTGTCGGCCGGAACCCGGCGGGGAGTATAGAGATAGAGATTTCTGGGAGCGGCTTAAGATGTCCGGTAGGAGTCGGGCCGGAGTTCGGATGGGCTTGGTGTGCAAGATGACTTCTTGGGAGAGCCCGGGGGCGAATTTCTGTCGGCCAGTGCGAGAGCGGTGGTCGGGGATGGGCGTTTCACGTCTCGAGGCGAGCTACGGGGGTGCAGAGAATAGTGTATGCGGCTAAGATGAGGCTCATGATAAGCAGGCTGTTAGACGGGCTCGTCGCAAGGCTTAGAGGCTATAAGCTTTGTGGAGCCTTTGGCCCAGGGAGTGCCATGGGTTTCGAAGGGACAGCATAGGCGGCGAGAGACTGCAGTCGTTCGGAGGGGACAGGCCCATAAGGGAATTGAGGGACCAGACACACGTACTCAATGGGCTTCTAGGTGGCTTGCCTTTCGGAGGAAGAGTGCTTGTGCCTACCCGAGACTGGATTTCAACCTGGCGCATCACAGCGATGAGGAGCGGAAGGAGTCTCTGCTGATTATTGGAGCAGGATACCCCGGCGAAATTAGCTCCCCTTCTTCACCCTGCTCCTTTCCTGCGATGTCGTCTCCCTTACGCATTATCTTTGCTTGCTTTTTTTTGGGCTTGGGACCCAGGATATATGTAGCCTTTTCCTTAATGAATATTCATGTTTTATTTCACCGCTTTCGCCTCTACTTGTGCTCTTCGCGTTGTTGCATGAGCGAATTGACTTTTTATGCATGGCACACGAATTGAGCGCTGAGTTGAGCGGGTTGAGCTCTTATTTGTCTTCTTGAGGCTCAGGTGGGGCACGAATGCTTTGGTAAACAGGCTCTGCAGAATTTTATGTCTTTGAGTTGGCCAGTTGGGCTCTTTGAAATTGTGGCGGTGAGGCTGTGGGTGAATGTCGAGTTGAAGGCCCCGACTCTTGAGGTACACATATGACTGAGGAGTAAATTAGTGGAGTTCTTCAAAGCCGAGTTCTTTAGGCTCTGGGCCTGGGCCATATGAAATTTAAATTGCTGAGAAATTTGGAGAGGCGACTCTCTTGGGGCATGGCTTGAGTAGAGTAGTTGAGGCTCTTCAAGTTAATTTGTTAGATCTGTTTGAGGAATATGGGCTAAATTACTGAGTTAGGCCCGACTCTTGGGGCTCACGTGACTGAGTATAGTAGTCGGCTACAGCGAAGTACTACAAGGTTCGGTGGGAATTTGAATGCATTTGAGAGCCCGACTCTTAGTGCACATGGCACGGTAAGATGGTCGAGCTCTTCAAGCGGCTGGCGAGGTTCGTCAGGGTGAATGCCTAGCTAGCCGACTCTTGGGGTACGCATGGCACAGTAGAGTAGTCGAGCTCTTCAAGCCCATTTCTTCGGGTTCCGTGGGAGATTTGAATGCTGAGAGTATGAATTGACTCTTGGTGTATGGCTGAGTAGATCAGTCAAGCTCTTCAAGGCTAATTTCTTGAGGCTCGTGGGCTGAGGTCTTCTTGAGGCGAAGAGCTGCGTGGCGAGCCTCTTAAGGCTTTTTGGGCGGTCTGAGGCAGCTACGAGGCGAAGAGCTGCGCAAGGCGGGATTGCGGGCTCTTGGGGCCGGGGCCTTATGGGGGGCATGTGGTGCTGGGGCGGATTGACTCTTGGGGTGCATGCCACTGGTAGAGTGGTTGAGGCTCAGCTGGCCCGGGCTGTTGTGGGCTCCTGGGCGTTGAGGGCCTTGTGGGGCTAGAATTGAGGGTGGGGCGGCTCTCTTGGGAGCTGCGTGGCTGGTGGGGTGGTGAGACTCTTCAGCGATGTTGGGCTCCTGGGCCTTTGAGCCATATGGGCTAAATTACTTTGAGTTGAGCGACTCTTCGTGCATGGCTGAGTAAGAGTGAGGTGAGCTCTTCAAGGCGAGTTCTTCCCGGGCTCTTGGGGCGAGGCCTTATAGGCCTAAGTGCTTGGCGAGGCCGACTCTTAGAGAGCATGGCTGAGTAAAGTAGTTGGGCTCTTGGGGTGGGCGAGAGGCTGGGCTCCTAGGCGCTAAGGCCTTATGGGTTTGGGTACCTTAGCCCGGAAGGCCCCGACTCTTAGGGTTTGCATGACTGAGTAGAGTAGTTGAGCTCTTCCTAGCGAAAATTTGGGCTTAAGGACGAGGCCATATGGGCTAAATTACTTTGGTAGACGACTCTTGGGGTACATGGCCTTAGTAGGTAGTTAAGCTCTTCAAGGCGGCTGCGGGCTCTGGCGGCTGAGGCCTTCTAGGCTAAGTGCCTAAGGCGAATTGACTCTTTGGGGGTACGCATGGCTGAGTGGAAGCCGGTGAGCTCTTGAAGACGAGCTATTGAAGGGGCTCGCGTGGGTCGCTAGGCCTTCTGGCGAAGAGCTACGCGAAAGCTGAGTTATTGAGGATCTTGGGCTTGGGGCCTTCACATTTGAAGAGCTCGCAAGGCCCGAGCTATTAGCAGGGGCTTGGGCGTGAGCCTTATGGGCTATAGTGCCTGAGCTAAACTAACTCTTGGGTACACTTTGCATGAGCGGGTAGGTAGTCGAGGCTCTTGGCGGAGTCGTTGCGTGCAGCCGTTTGACTTCCACTTCTTGGAAAGATGCGAGTGTCTTTAATGCTAGTTCATGGAGAATTGGAAACGATTGCGCGACTTCCCGAGTGATTTAGCCTTCTTATAAATGGCGGCTCCTTTGCTGTGGATCCCATACTTCAGAATCTCCTTCCTTTTTGGGCGTAACTAGAATGCACATACGTATTAGGCGTCAAAGCTTGAGTGGAATGCCGCGGGGATTCGCCTTGGGATTATTTCGGATTAGATGGAACACGCTGTGGGAGTTGTGTTTTTCCCTAGTCTCCCTTCTATGGGAGTTGTTTTATTCCTTAGCTTCGTGCTAGGGAATGCGTCTGGAGAGGGCGGTACACTTTTGGTACCGCTTTCTCTATTTTCTCCTCTTCTTCCTCTTTCTCTTCTTTCTTCTCCTTCTCCTTCTTCTTCTCTTTTCCATCACTTTTTCCTTTCCTTGAGGTTTTTCTTCTTCTCTTTCTCCTTTTCCTTCTCCCTCCTTTTCCTTTTCTTCCCCATCTCATTCTCCTTTCCTTTCGCACACTCTCTTCCTTTCTCTCTCTTGAGGTTTTTTTTTTTTTTTTTTTTTTTTGAGGAGCGCATGCACATTTACTTAGAGATGTAAGGGATGACACTGCGATTGTAATGGAATGTAACGTTGGAGATAAAGAGATTTTCCTTTTGAATCATGAACTTACACATTGATGTATATGTGTTCTTGCATTCTCTGGTGAGCGTAAAGACGTCGACAAAATAATCAATAAACATACAGTTCGTCATCCGAAATCTAATAATACTTTATTTAAGATTACAATGAGATCTCTTGATAAAAGCGCTTAAGGTGTTCAACATTCAAGCATGATGCGAACTTTCCCTCGCTCCGTGGAGTTCATATTGCCGGTCGATGAGCGAGATGCGATGTAGGGACCCTCACAGTTTGGGTCTAGTTTTTCCATGTGTTGGATTCTTCCTTCTTTGGTAGGAGCTTTTTTACGACTAGGTCTCCGGGCTTGTAACTTCTGGGTTTGACATTTTGTTGTTGTAATACCTGTAGTCTTCCTTTGAGTATCTTCGGGTGCGGCATGCAGGACACCGCTGCGCATCTAGGAGGTCTAAATTTGGCGAAGAGCCTGGAAGTCATTGTGTTCACGCTTTCAATTCGATCCTTGGGGACTTAATCAGGCACCTCGACGGGGGCTCTCGCTTGATACGAGGAAATTTGGGAGAATGGGGTTTCTGAGTTGTTGACTTGCGTAGTTACGTATGCCCGTAACACCTCGAGTATTCTACCCATTTGCCTTTAAGATCTTCAATTTGATCTTCAATCTTTAAGGGTTCTAATGGTGACACGCTTTTGCCCATTGGGTGCGGATCTTGTGGGAGACAGTAATAATTCTTGATCTGACTCGGCACAAAAATCCCAGACAGCATTATCAAATTGCTTTCCATTGTAATCAGACACCAAAGCTCTTGGGATACGCGAGCACGCATATTATGGAACGCCACACAAAGTGCGTATCTTTTTGTTACGTGATGGTAGCCAAAGGTTCGGCCTCGACCCGTTTGGTGAAGTAATCTGCACTCGCCAGCGAGGATGAATTTACATTGGCCTTCCTGTAGGCGAGAGGTCCCAATATGTCCGAGCCCAACGTTGGAAGGCCGGGGGCTTGTGAGGCGACGTCGAGGGGCTCGGATGGGAGGTGAGATTTAGCGTGCTCTTGGCAAATCTTTCCATTTCACATTTGACTAGGTCGGTCGCGTCTCTCTTAGCATTGTGGATAATATCTACCTTAAAACTTTCCACCTTCAATGCGAAACTCCGTGTGATGCATACGCAACCTGTGTCTTTCTCTCGAGTGCGTAGTCGGTGTCTTTCTAGTGCACTTAAGATGGGTTGTGAAGAAAAAACCTCGCTTGTAAAGGCTTCCTATGATTGAGTGAACTGGTGACCTCGTTCTAATCTTAGGGCCTCTTTTTAGGTCATCGGAGTGAACATCCAGTCTATTAAGTAATCCCGAATGGGGTCCATCGACTCGGCTCAGGCTTCCGATTGGAAGGCGAACCACTCGCCACGAGAGATCTATAGAGGCTCTTCAAGGTATTCGACGGCGTTAGTGTCTGGCGGGGTCTTCTTGTGAGGAATTTGTCAGCCGATTACCCTGGGGCATCGGCTCGGGAGTTCTCCGCTCTGGGTATGTGTATGACTTGGACCAGCACAAACTTTTTCAGTAAATCCCGTACCTTTTTGAGGTATAGGATCATTTTTTCACCTTTGGCCTTGTAGGTGTCTTCTATTTGTCTTACTACCAGGCGGGGTCGGCTGCGGACCTCAGGTGGTCAACCCCACGTGAGCCAGGCGAGGTTGGCGAGGTCACGCTATGACGGCCTCATACTCGACCTCGTTGTTAGAGGCTTGGAAACCAAACACAGTGCATATTCGATATCTGTCCTTACGGGGAATCCGGGATTAGTAGGCTCAGCTTCCTTGAGCATTTGCGGCCACGAGATCTGGTCTCGGATGGAAGTCGGGCGTCGTTTGAGTACTCTTGGCAGGCTCTGCTGAGGTGAATTCCATGACGAAGTCCACTAAGACCTGCCATTTTATTGCGATTTCGACGTATACGATGTCGAACTCACTCGACTCTATGGCCCACTTCATCGGCCTCCACGAGGTCTGGGTTGTGCCAGCACTTACTTCATCGGGTATTCTGTTGGAATTTCAATGGTATGAGCTTGAAAGTAAGGAGCGGAGCTTAAGACTGTGTTTGCAATGCGGGTTAATTTCTCTATCCTTGGGTATCTCTCCTCTGCTCCTCTCGGAGCTTCGAGTACAATAGTAATTTGGATCTTTGTACTCGGTCTTTGTCTCGAGCAGGAACCTTGTGTGATCGAGAAATATGAAGCGCAGTGTAGGTAAGAAGCTCCCCCTTCAAAGGGAGCTTACACCAGAATAGGGGGAGGCTCGAATACGTCTTCAGCGAACGGCTTCCTCGCACTTTGTATCCCATTGAAAAGCTTTCTTTAAAACTTGGAAGAAAGGCTGACATTTATCACTAGCTCGGGATACGAATCGGATTAAAGCGGCAATCCTTCCTATCGGGCATTTGGACCTCCTTGTAGTAACGATGGTGGCGGCGGCATGTTGAGCACAACCTTTATTTTGTCTGGATTTGCCTCGATTCCTCGGTTGTTGACTATGAAACCTAAGATTTTCCGGTACGACAGCTAGAAGGCTTTGTTGGAATTTGGATTAGACTTCATGTTGTATTCTCTCAGGATCTGGAACACCTCGGACATATGAGTTATTTGGACCTTGGTTGTGACTTCACCAACATGTCGATCTGTATACTTCCATGGATGTTCTTTGTTAGCCACCGGAACATCCTGTTTACCAGCCTTTGATAAGTAGATCCTGCGTTCTTGAGCTCAAAGGGCATCACACGATAGCAATAGGTTCCTTGCCCTGTAACAAACGAGGTCTTTTCTCGGTCATCTGGATCCATGCTGATTTGATTGTAGCCGGAGAAAGCATCCATAAAACTGAGGAGTTCATGTCGGTTGTGGCATCACGATGAAAGGTCGATTCGCGGTAGGGAAACTATCTTTTGGGCATGCTGCATTGGCGTCGGTGAAATCGATGCCAGTCGCCACTTGGCGTTTGCTTTTTGGCAGTCGGCGTTGGCCAGCCATTGGGATATTCCACCTCTCTGAGCGCCCACACTGGAGGGAGTTTGTCGACCTCTTTGTGTGTGTAAGACAGAAATGGATTTCACCGTTGGAATCGTCTCGCGAAATCTAGTTAGCATGTCGAATTTCATCGAATTCCGAGATAATCGGAATTTACATGTTTTTCGAGGCATCGCGGTTCGGGTGCCGTAAAACGATTTTCGATGTGATGAAAGCCACATATAACACGTACTCATGTGCCATAAGTGGCATGAGTAGAGAAATGATGAAAATGAATGTAGAGATAGTCTTAGAATGGGAAAAGAAGGGACAAAATGGTCATTTTGAATTTGATTAAATGAGGAAAAGGACAAAAAGTCCAATAGTGTTGTCTCTTTCAAAAAGGAGCCAAAAGAGAAAACGTGGGGAAAGAAAGAAAGGAGGGATACGGTAACCACAATACGATTTTCTAGTGAGAGAGAGTCTTGCTACTCTAGGATTGTAGAGATCGGTAGGTCGGCGGTCTTCGGGACAAGAAGGAAAGTTTGCTCTACGTGGAAGGGCGGCGTGGGTAGCAGTTTAGGAAGTTTCCTCAGAGCCTTTCAGGAAGTGCCAGGGATTCTCCTACTTGGGTTTTGCGCTTTGTTTAAGAGGTATGTTGATGTTTCGGTTGGTTGAGGCCTTGAGCAATTTGTTTGTCCGGTTCCAAACCTTGGGCAAAAATGTGAATTTTGAGACCCACGAACAGTCCGTATCAATTTTGCGGACTGTTTGGGTTAAATGTGTGATGAATTGTTCAATAAATCATGTATTGGTTTGTATGAGGCTGGAAATGACCGTGAAACCCGGGTTCACTAAGTGAACCGATGATTTGTGATTTTCGGGAATAATGCTTAGGGGTTTCACTATTCAGCTTGATGTTCTCAAAATAATTTTTGTGAATTAATGTGTTTGGTCGAGGAAGTAATTTAAGAAGAATTGCTCGTGTTTGATCGATAGCCATGTAGAGCTAATTTTGATGTGATGAAATGCGTAATTACATAACATGATTGTAGTTGAATTCTATGTGAATATATGCATGTTTATATATTTACATGTGACATAGACTATAATGGAATTAGCATCATGCATTCCATATGCACTGGGAGCACCCTAGGATGATAGGAGTGAGTGCATGAGGTGAGTCTAGAGTGAATGGTTTCGGAGGGTTGTCTAAAAATAATAATTATCGAAGGGTAGTCCACCTTAAAATAATATCAATGCGTCGAGACGGCTTGATTGATATACATCGGAGTGATCCATAAATAATATCAATCGTCGAAGGCAGCCCAGATTGATATATACACATCGGAGGGTTGTCCACAAATAGAAATAAACATATAATAATTCTCATGTCCCGAGGGCTTAGGCGAGTGTGAAAGTCGATGAGGACTTCTGATGCGAGATGATCGATTAGGCGTTAGTAGGATCATGCATTTGCTTGGATGTGTGTGTTTATTACAGACATTTACCTTTATAGCGCACTTAGGTGGAAGTAGCCCACTTAGGAATTGATTCCACTACTAAGCATTAGCTCACCACTGTCGGGGATACTATTTTGCAGTACGGGGAGAGTGTGAGGAGATGGCTGGAAATCACACAGAGTAGGGGTTGTAAGAAGAGAAGAGAATCGGGTTGTGGCTTTGATGGTTTTATACATGTATTAGAATTCTCTAATTTTTAATATATGTATGTGTTGTATAAGAGTAAAACATTTGAACTCTTAGAACTATTGGATATAGTTGGATTCATAGTTGGTATGTTTTATGGGTATTGTTTATGGGCCCAAGTGGCCGTTTTACTCATGTTGTGATCATATTGGATATATGTTGTGAGTGATGTCACGAGGGGCCCAAGTGGCCATTATTTACTCAGTTTAGTTGTATATGAGACCTTGTGTGGTCATTGGACTGTTTGGGACAGGTTATGTACTAATGGTAGAGCTCCCCGTACAAAGGAGACTTTGCCCGATTTTCGTGAAAAATGTCGGGTCACCCAGGCATTCCGCGGGTATTTGTGAGTTGTGGGTAGTCGGACCAGGGATTTGGGCGTCACAACTTGGTATTAGAGCTTAGGTATACGAATACCTAGGGAGCTCGGGTTTGGGTATCCATCACCACTTGGGTGGTTTGATGTAAGAGTATAGGTATATGAAAACCTAGAGAATGAGGGCTTGGGCTTAGGCCATAGTCGTGTAAGAACATCACCACTAGGTGTGGTTCGATGTTGAGTTTAGGTATAAAATTACCTAGGAAATCACGGGACAAAACTAGGCCACTACATGCATGTGTTTTAGGTGATTGTTTGATAAATGATGAACATGAATGTTTGATCAATGGTGTATACCATGTTATATGTGTTATGATTGTTGGTGTGCTTAGTACTTAGCACATAGGAAAACAAGTGATGTGTTAGAAACTTTTAGAAGTTTTTACAGTGTGTAAAAACTGGAACAAAGAGGAGAAATAAAATAAATTTGGATAAATTTATTTGAGTGTTGGATAATGAAATCGAATTTTAATAGAATTTGAGGGTTGAAACGCTAGGAGTTAGTGTTATATATAAAGGAGGCTTTGAAATTACGGACCATTTTCGAGAATTAAATGAAAAAAAATGATGAAGAAAATCATTTTCTAGAGTTTTTAGTGTGTAAAAACTAAAAAAAGCGAAAAAAATTTAAGAAAATAAATTTTTATAAGAATTTATTTGAGAATTACGGAAAATGAAAACGGTGTATATATATTTTTTTATGTTTTCGATGTTTGGAAACGTAATGAAAATAATATAATAATAATAATGAAAAAATTTGGTGCGAGAAATTTTTAATGGGCTCTTGCCCAATTGTATCGTGAGAAGGGAGTGTCATTATTAAGGCTAGAAAAATTGGCACAGGGAGGCTAAGTTTGTATCGTGATACAAAGGGGTGGAAAAATTAGTGGAAATTTAAAAATTGTATTGCAATACAAATATTGTATTCTGAAATTTTATGGGAAACAAGTTATTTGGGAAAGAAGGAGGCGTGTCACGATATAATAGTTTGTATCGTGACTAAAGGGCTTGAGGACTGGGTAGAGTGTATCGCAATACACTTTGATGTATCGTGACACAGGAAGTGGTAGGTAGGAGAGTTTGTATCATGACCTTCGGATGTGTGTGACTGGAAGGTGAGGCGGGGGCGTGTCACGATCTGATGGATTATGTCGTGACAAGGCGACAAGGAGGGACTTGGCGTGGGGTGTATCGCGACACGACCACGACGGTCGTGCTGGCAGCGTGGCGCTCGACGCGATACGATTGCCACTATGACTGCTTGGCTGCTTGGCCGAGAGAGCCCGGCCGCGACATGGCGGTGGCAGGCGCCGACTGCGACGAAGCGCTGCATGTTTAGACCGCTGTGCTCGCTGGGTGGGTGGTAGACGGCGGTGTACGCAATTGCACCCGACTGTTCTGACGATTTGACTTCGATCTTGTTCACGAGTCAATTTTTGGTTGTGACCGTGAGCAGGTTCATGAACCTTGTTCATCACAAATTTTTAAATTTTTTTTTTTATTAAATTAAATAAAATTTTGAAATATAAAATCAAATAAAGTGAGCAAAATTTCGAAAAATAAAATTTTCAAAAATGAAAATTTTTGTTACGATAAAAATGTTTAAATGCATGTCGTTGCCTTGCATTACATCAAATACGAAAGACGATGTGTATACAATTTATGTGTATGAATAGTGTCTGAGTGAGTGTTTATGCCTTAGAGATATTGTATTGTATTTAACTACCATTTAAAATTGTGATTGCGCAGTTGTTGTGTAGGAAACTATATGCATGGTGTAATGTATATAGGAAAAAGGGTGAATGCTAAGGTTATGAACTATGACCTTTGGGATTTGGATCTTTGAGTGAACGAGAGAAATCTTATAACCTTATTGAAATAAATAAATTGAGTGTGGTTGGAATTTGGCACCACTTATGAAATGAGCAGGGTGGGTTCGTAGTTTGTTAGAATCTATTAGTATTAATTGGCATCGGCATTACTAGTTGAGTAAAAATGAAAATTAAATGATTCTTGATGCCATGTAAATTGTGTAAATGAGCTGTAGTAGAGGGACGGGACGTAGAGAGTCCACGAGTGCTGATCGAGACGGCAGTGTTTGTCGAAGCGGCTTTTCTTGAGGCGTAGGTATTACGGCCATTTCTAGTATCCCTTATGTTTGGTATAGCGGGTAGGCAGCGGGAAGATCTGGTAACCTCACGGCGAGGAGGTTTAGGGCGCGTCATCCTCGGAGCAATTTAGGAGGGAGATCGGAGTGAGTGGCGGGACCATTGGCTCATATAGAGCGAGAAGGTGTTAAAGGCTATGAGAGTACCTCGACTACGGGTTAGACTAGGCGTGATCGATAGAGTGAGGCAACGCGAAAATGTATGGTGGAGAAGGAAGGGGACCTCTAGAGACCTTGGAGGAGCCTTTGTATGTGAGTTCTCCCCTAGGGATTAGGGCGAGAATAAGGATGATATGTCGAGGTTGCGAGCTGGAGATCTCGGGGACTCTACTCACACGATGGACGAGATCATGGACATATCGGAGTTGATGTCATCCCGAGGATGGATTGGTGATAGCTTATAGGGTTGTTATCGATTGTGGCGTAGGAGGGTTACACTTGCTTTATAGCGAGGACGGTACTCGTGTGGTGTGGTATTTCGGGGGAGACGAAGCATGATATTTTGCCAGAGGGCAATTATAGAGTCTAAGGGTAGGGACCGGTTAAGCGGGTTGGTACAGCCGAGCCTTACCACTAGAGAAGGGACGAGGAGAGACCCAGGACTTGGATCTACCTCGAGTAGTGTGCGACTATGTTGATGTTTTTCCGGATGAGGCTACAGATTTTGCCTCCACGGAGGGTAGTAGACCCCGATATCGGAGGTTGCATACTGGTACTTCACGCATCTCATGATACGCATAGGATGGCACTAGTTGAGTTGTAGAAGACTCGAGTCGATTCACGAGGAGCTATTGAATGAGGGTTTATCAAACCTAGCACTTCACCATGGGGCGTTTCGGTTCTGGTTGCGAAGAAGAAGGACAAGATCAGCCGGCGTACGTGATTACCGGCCGGGTTGAGAGCGGGGTTATGATCAAGAATCGAGGTACCCTTCAGGATTGATGATTTGTAATTTGACCGGAGTTGAGGAGGCGGAGTGCCCGAGATGGACCTTCGCCGCGGATTACCATCGGTGAGGGTTAGGGAGGACGAGATATCCCTAAGGCGTTTAGGACATGTTAGGGGCACTTTGAGGTTTGCGGTGATACCGCACGATTGAAGAATGCGCCGGCGACATTCATGGATCTCATGCGTAGGATATTCGACCACATTTAAGATCGGTTTGTCGTGTGAAGTCTTCTTGGATGACATTTTTGATCACTCCCGGTCGGTGGGAGCAGCGGTATCACTTGAGGTTTGTGTTACGAGTTGTTGAGAGACCATAAGCCTCACGCTAAGTTCGGTAAGTGTGAGTTACAGCTGCGAGGTGAAGTTACTGGGACACGTGGTGTCAGCATCAGGAGTGTCAGTCAACCCAGAGAAGGTCGAGGCCGTAATGAGTTGGGAGGGACCGAATGTCAATATTTGAGATACGTAGTTTCTTGGGATTGGCTAGGTATTACAGGAGATTCGAGAATGGGCTGAAGTTGTCCAATCGGGTCAGGATCGTAGGATTTCTCCTACGGGACATGGACTCCATGGTTGGGACGGCCTTGACCATGGAGAGAGAGAGAGATCGGATACTCGAAGACACTTTCGGGATCTGCGAGTGTTGTGTGTAGCAAGAGGGAGGATCAGCCTTAACTGGATTCGGAAGAGGCGAAGACCGCTTCACACGGGTTCAGGGACTAGGGCCGGGATTGGGCATGTGGATCGGATTGCCACAGAGGCGGGGATCCCGGGACTTTGGGACCGGTAGCGATTACCCCGAGTTAGGCGTAGAGCAGAGTATGCGGAGTTCATTCCTCCGCACCACGAATGCGGTCGGAAGGAACCAATTTCAATTTAGGGGTGCTATACAAGCACTTCCAACGCCTGAATAGGCGGAAGGGGCCAGAGTGTGGAGTGAAGTCGAGGGAAAATCAGCGTTGCGCGTGAGCGTAGTGGACATAGGGTGTTAGACTGTTGGTTGTTGATGTGTCGGGCTTGACATGGATGAGTTGGCTTGACCATCGGGTTGTCGGTAGTGGGGGACCTTAGCCAGGGTTGTCATGCAGGCCACGGCCTTAGTTTGGGCTTAAAGGTTAAGGCCTTTAGAGGAAACCGGGTATAGATGTTCTTCCCTAGGATGTAGGGTGAGGAGGTTGATCGATAGGTCGGGACAGGTGGGAGATCTCTGCAGATTCTCATGGTGGACCACGGGATTGGGTGTCACGGTATGGCATTGTGCGTTCGTGTGCACGATGGCACATCGCGTCGAGTCGGTGTGCTGGGTGCCTTTGGATGGTCATTCACCACTCTTGGTGAGTGTGGGTTGAGTTTGTCTTTAGGACTATGTCCAATGAAGACTCATAGTTCGATTCAGTAAATTAAGAGTAATTAAAGTGTGTTGGGCAAAACAAAAAGGGGGCCGTTAATCCCCTAAGGTGAGAATCCTGGAGTTAGGGTGTAAGAGACCCGGGGAGATATCCCTAAATTTCTGTATGAATGTAAAGAGTATTTCGAAGTGTAAGTAGAAGAGTTAGGATGTCGAGGATGAAAACCTGCCCAGTCAGTTATCACATAGACTTGGAGTTGGTGAGTAGAGTCGGGAGTGACTCGAGATTTGGATACTGGGGGTGCATTGGGTGTTGGAGTCGCGACGAAGGGCTCGGTACATGGATATCGTTAGGGACATGGACTAGGTGTGATCCATTGGATTATCGGTGGTGTGACCTTGAGAAGGTCGGCGTTACACACCGCAAAGTAAGGGTTGTGTAGGGTTACATTGTGTAGATTATACATATAGGAGTTCAGAGGACAGCTGCGACATACGTCTTGGGTCATAAGGGTAGAGGAGCATTTGCCCTTAGTGGAGTCGCCTGTGACGGGTTATCGGGGGGGGCTGGAGTATGATGGCCTGCCATATGAGGCGTGTATGGGAGCCATGTGGTCATAGCCATTATTGTTGGATCGGTGGGATAGGGGCTCGTCAGCTGGTCACACGACCGATTAGAGACACCTTGGAGAAGGTGAGCTTGATACGACAGCGTCTTCTTACGGCTCAAAGCCTGCAGAAGAATTATGCAGATGTATGACATTGACCCTTAGAGTTCGAGGTTGGTGATCACGTTTTCTTGAAGGTGATGCTGGGAGGAGTGGTCGGTCGACAAGCGCGGGAAGCTATCGTCAGAGTGGTTTATGGGGCCTTTCGAGATACTCGAGGAGGGAGTGAGGTTGTAAGTACCGGTTGCTTTAACACCGGCATGTCGGTGTCGCGCGGGTATTTCACGTCTCCGTGCTCGGAGTATACTCTAAGATCCCGGCTCATGTGTGGTGGATTGAGATTGAGGTTGACACTAATGGGACGCCGGAGGGACCGGTGTGTATTTTGGATAGCCGTGTGAATCAGTTTGCGGCCTTGAATGTGAGAAATTTGAGTGAGTCTTTATGGTGACACTATGGAGTGAAGAGATCGAGCGCGTGGGAGCGGGGACACCCGTGGGCACTATACACTTATGCTTGTTCCAGGGATGAAGGTAAACGTGGTTTAGTCGTTTGATTAAATAGTGTTTACATGCATGATAAGAGTGCACGTTGCATATGCATGAGTGAGTAAGATTATCCGAGAATTTCGGAATGAAATTCCTTTGAGAGGGAAAATGGGCAGAAATTCCAATTTCTGGATAAAGGGCAAAATCGTAATTTCGGTTACAAAATTGTAATTTCGGTTAAAAATCCGGAATTTATTCTCTAGATCTTGGATGACGAAATGGATTTCACCGTTGGAATCGTCTCGCGAAATCTAGCTAGCATGTCGAATTTCATCGAATTCCGAGACAGTTGGAATTTACACGTTTTTCGAGGCATCGCGGTTCGAGTGCCGTAAAACGATTTTCGATGTGACGAAAGCCACATATAACACGTACTCATGTGCCATAAGTGGCATGAGTGAAATGATGAAAATGGACGAGTAGGAATGGTAGAATGTCCAGATATGGGAAAAAGAAGGAACCAAAATGGTCATTTTGAATTTGATTAAATATGAGAAAATGACAAAAGTCAATAGTGTCGTCTCTTTCAAAAAGGAGCCAAAAGAGAAAACGTGGGGAAAGAAAGAAAGGAGGGATGCAGTAGCTTCAAATCTGATTTTTCTAGTGAGAGAGAGTCTTCCTTCTCTCTAGGATTGTAGGAGATCCGACCGTCGGCGGTCTTCGGGACAAGAAGGAAAGCTGCACTACGCGGAGAGGGCTTCGCGTGGGTACCGTATTTAGGAAGTTTCCTCAAACTCCGAGAGGTAGGGGTTTCTCCCTACTTGGGTTTTACTCTTTGTTTAAGAGCTATGTTGATGTTTCGGTTGGTTGAGGCCTTGAACAGCCGTTTGATCGAGTTCAAACCTTGGGCAGAAATGTAGTTTTAGACCCACGAGCCGGTCGGTATCCCAGTTTTGCGGACTGTTTGCAAGGTTAAATGTGTGATGAATTGTTCAGTAAATCATGTATTGGTTTGTATGAGGCGAGAATGGCCGTGAAACCAGGAGTTCGCTAAGTGAGCCTTGGAAGTGATTTGTGATTTTTCGGGAATAATGTAGGGTTTCACTATTCCCAGCTTGATGTTCTCGAAATAATTTTTGTAAATTAATGTGCTTAGTCGAGTAATTTAAGTAAATTTCGTGTTTGATCATTAGCCATGTGAGCTAATTTTGATGTGATGAAATGCGTCATTACACATAACATGTGATTATGCTTGATTGAATTCTATGTGAGAATATATGCATGTTTATATATTTACATGTGACATGAAATTGTAATGGAATTGGCATCATGCATTCCATATGCCTTCCAGGAGCACCCTAGGATGATAGGGTGAGTGCATGAGGGTGAGTCTAGAGTGAATGGTTTCGGAGGGTTGTCTAAAAATAATAATTATCAAGGGTAGTCCACTAAATAATATCAATCGTCGGAGGCGGCTTGATTGATATACATCGGAGGGTAGTCCATAAATGGCTTATCAATGGAAGTCGGAGGCGGCTTGATTGATATATATACACATCGGAGGTTGTCCACAAACAAATAAACATAATAATTCTCATATGAGGCTTAGGCGAGTGTGAGGGAGTCGGTGAGGACTCGGAGTGCGAGGATGATCCGATTAGACGCGTTCAAGTAGGATCATACGAGTTGCTTGATGTGTGTTAATTTTGGAGCATTACTTAGCTTTGCACTTAGGTGGAAGTAGCCCATAGGGTGATTCCACTCTTGAGCATTAGCTCACCGTCGAGGGATACTATTTCTGAGTGCGAGGGGAGAGTGCGAAGAGATGAAGGCTCGATCTGAAGTAGAGTTTGTGTGAAGAGAATCGGGTTGTGGCTTTGATGATTTTATACATGTATTAGAATTCTCTAATTTTAATATATGTGTTGCATAAGAGTAAAACATTTGAACTCTTAGAACTATTGGATATAGTTGGATTCATAGTTGGTATGTTTTATGGGTATTGTTTATGGGCCCAAGTGGCCGTTTTACTCATGTTGTGATCATATTGGATATATGTTGTGAGTGATGATGCAGGGGCCCAAGTGGCCATTATTTACTCAGTTTAGTTGTATATGAGACCTCTGTGTGGTCATTGGACTATTTGGGACAGGTTATGTACTAATGGTAGAGCTCCTCGTACAAAGGAGACTACGCTAGATTTTAAAGTGAAAAATGTCAGGTCACCCAGAGCATTCCACGGGTATTTTCTTGAGGTTGTGAGGGTAGTCGGACCCCGGGATTGGGGTGTCGCACTTCGTTGATCGCTTTTCTTTTCGATAGTAAAATTCCTTCTCTTTTTGCTTGGCGGCTTGAAGGATGGGTGGCGTTGAGCTATGATGGTGTGCGGGGTCGATTCCTCCGTATACGCACGCTTTATGCGAAGGCGTCTTTGTTTTGTCTCGAAATGGATAAGGAGGCTTACGAGGTCTTATGACTTGGAGCGCGATGTGGGCTAGGTGTTGTTCGGGGTTGTCGTCCAGCGGGTACGGGTTCGAGTTCTTGGGGGCTCGGGTCGGTGTTGTTCACCTCGTCGTGTCGAGCTCATCGGTATATGTTATCGGCCCAGTTTTTGCTTCATGGATGCTGAGTAACATTCCCTGGCCACACGTTGGTCCCCTCGAATCATTCCTACTCCGCTTGTGGTAGGAAACTTGATCATCATGTGGTAAGTAGGAGGGAATGGCCTTTATTGCGTTGAGAGAGGGTCTGCCTAGCAACATATTATAGGCAGATGGGGCGTCTACAGCGAGAATTTATTTGTCGTGGATTACGGCATGGGGGTCTCCCCAGTGAGCCTTAGTTGTAGTGAGCCCGGGTAACACTTTTTCTGCAGAATCTAGCGGTGGAGTGTGGCGGTTCGAGTTTCTCCCTTAGATGCCATCTTATCTAAGGCTGAGGCGAAGATGATGTCGGCTGAACTCCCAGTTGTCGACTAGGACCCGATGGACCTTTTTTGGTAGCCTGACTACCGCATTATTACCAAAGGGTTGTCATGAGGGTGTTGGCATCCTCCGGATCAATCGAGAGAATGTTATGAGCGTAATCGGCAGAAGCCGGTTGGACAGCTTGTACTTCCATTTCCTCTCACGACGTGTTGCGAGATGGGCCTTCGTGGTGGTAGTTCCCCTCCTCTACCAAATCCTCAGAGATCACATGGATTCCCTTAGGGTTGTTAGTCTTTGAGTTCTTTGCTGCTTAGAGGTGGTGGTGGTGGGCTGCGAGCCTTTGAGCTTGGTCCCGAGCACCGTGCCCGGTCTTTACAAATTGTCGAATACCACTCCGAATTAAATATTATATTTCTTTCCTGAGTTGTATGCAATCGTCCGTGCGATGCGTAGTCCCTATGGAACTCCTGATACACAGTGTTATCTCTTTTGGCGAGGGTTTGACCTCATCCCAGGATGGCCATCTTAAGCGCTCATGTTGTACTTCACGTAAGACACAACGTCTTGTGGCCGTCGGGGTAAGCGGCTAAGGTGAGGTAATGTTGTCGGCACTCGGGTTGGTGGACCCGGACGATCTACGAGGCACCCGCGTCTCTTCGGGGATCGTTCCACCGTCTTCTTTGGAGACCTCTCCCGATCATTTGTCTTTGAGCTGGCGTCCTGCATTAAACGTCGGTCTAGCTTTTCTCTTTATGGGTTGAAGGCTTCTATTCTTGGATATGAGGGGCTTCCTTCGCCGTGTGTGTACTTCTAAAACTTTTATGAGAAGCACCCTCGACCATGCTTGCACGAGGTTTTAAGATGGAAAACTTCAAATCTTTTGGCCTCTAACCCGGCGATAGATGCGGTGAGCGCAAACTTTTCATCGAATTTATATGGAACAACTTCAAAAAGACTCGGCGTTAACCTACGAACATAGGACCTCGAGGCTTTCTTGCGAGCTGCTTGATGGTAGAAGCAAATGATAACGGCACTACGTATGTTCTAGCTCCAATGAAGTGGGAGACGAATGCAATGGAAAGCTCTCTGAATGAGAGGTGATGAGGAGTGGCTTTGATAAACAAACGAGCTAGGCCTTTTTTAACGTGATAGTGAAGCTACGCATCGTCACGGAGTCCTAATATCCATGCGACTCCATTTGATTCTTGTAAGTGTTAAGATGATCGCGGGATCGGGCACCATCGAGCAGCTTCCAGCAGCGGCGTCGAACTTTGGAAGGAAGTGGAGCACCTCGGTACGTGAACGGGGACTCGGTTGTTGCACCCGGGGGTGTCGCGTAGAGTGCAGGCTCGCCCCACAGCAACTTCCTTCCCTTTCGGTTGAGTTCTGGCTGGGGCTCTTGAACCTTCGTTCCCCATGATCGCTCCCCCACCCCGCTGGCGAGGGTGGCGTGGTTCCGTTCGGCGTGCCCCGGTGTTGCCGTTGTCCTCCTCTCTCCCGGGGGTGGGTGGGCCGCCCTTGTGGCTCGGCGGACTACCTTGTTCATCACCTCGAGGATGCGGGGAATTATGTTGCCCCTCATGAGGGGTGACGTTACGACCTTCCTGAGTTTGTCGCGCCTCCCATGGGCGTTGCATGCGCTAGTGAGATTTCGCTTTAACTCTCACATCGGCGTTGGTTGGTGAGGCGGGTGCCTGCACTTCTCCGTGTTAGCATTGTTTCCAATGAAATACGTTGACTACATCGCCTGGCTGGTCCTGCATCCTTGGTGGATTGGCGTTGCTCCTGCTTGTGTTTCGGGTTGATACCATCGATATAGCGGGAGAGTCGGCTATATTTGTAAAGGAATTGTCGTTCTACCGGGCGACAGCAGCGGTGATGCCTTTTCAGCGGTGGTGGAACGTGATGGGGGGCGTTGGGGCTGGACCCGGGGCTGGCTGGCTGGGGGCGGCAGCGGGCTCTTGCGTTGCTCTCCCTTGCAAAACAGAAGAAGAAGAGTCGGCGGGGGGGATTGGCTCGTGAGCGCAACAATGCTTAAGTCGGTTCCTCGGTGAGAGAAAGAATGGCTAGCAGAGGCGGGTGTGTTTGCGTACCTTTCATGGTGGCACGATATATATAGGCGTATGTTCTCCCGATTGGATGGTAATAAGGATTCTTTCCCATTGGATGAGATATTTTTTATCTATATCGGATTTAATAAGGGATATGGAAGGAGCAGTTTATTGAGAATTATCCTTCTCCCTTATTGGTGAGATCCGGTTTGATCTGTAGGATAAGCTGTTTATCGTGAATTATCCTATTTTCCTTGCTGGTGAGATTTAGTTGGATTTACAGGATAAGATGTTACATGGGGATTATCCTACTTACCTTATTGGAGAGATTTAGTCTGATTTGCAGAATGTGGGCCTTTCCAAATACCCATGTTATCAGCCCTTGGGGCGAGTGGACTGAGTTTTCGTTTTGGGCTGACACCAGGGGCTTGGGTGTTTCATTGGGCTTGCCTCTTCTTTAGGCGGCCAATTGGGCTGCTTGTGGCTTATTTTCAAATACTATTAAAGATAAAGTAATATCTTATTATGATTCTCCTATATGTCCATCATCGGGACGAATCCACATAGGGTCTAAGGGGGATCCCAGTTCTCCCATAGCATGCCCTAAGGCGAACCACATAGACTAGGTGGTATAAATGCACTAAAATTTTAGAAAAAAAAGTTTTGCTATAGTTTGAACTTTGAATTTTTAGTTTAGAGTAAAACCTTAATCACTACACTATAGTATATTACTAACTTTGCCTTAATAATGTCACCCACTAAAAATAATTCTTTTCCCTCTGAGTTTATTTTCACCTCCACCATTGCCATCTCCACCTGTTTACTGTTTGAATCATGTCTCAAGGCAAAATGTTTGACTTTTAAAAAAAAAAAAAAAAAGGGGCCTGGTTGATGCAGAAGAGATAGGTACAGCAGAAAAAAATCCACTCTATTTATCACCCCTTAATGTACCATTGGAATATTATATAGGGAATTTGTCTTTACTTGATTTGCAATCATCTTTCTACTAATTGGATACTCTTTTCTCTTATAAATCTATACTACGCTTAAAAGTACAATGTGTTTTACACTTTTAATTTCCAAAATTACCCTTGGTTTCACTTTTTAATTTTAAAACTACCCTTATAATCCATAAATATCCTTATGAATCAACATAATATAATTTTAATTCTTTTTCTTTTTTTTTTTTTTTCATCTTTAATTTAGCATATAAAGTCCAATCCTATAACAGCTCTAAGACAGGTTTCATCGTTGATGATAGTGTTGCAACCGAGAAAATCAATGCCTGTAAAGAGGTTCCATTATAGTTTTTGTCACTTAACACTTCAACCTTCTTCACTTTAGAAGACAAAGGTGCCATCGCAATAACTCGCTCACATTCATGTTCTTTAGTAGACCAATGGACTTAGAACGAAAGCTCAGTATAGTGACGGCAAGGTTCAAGATCAGTATTTTTAACTTTTAGGTATTATTTTGGACAATGATGAAGAAATGATTATTAACAGTTCTTTAGCTGCATTTCGATTCATCAACTTTTTGTTTTTATTCATATCCTCATACTTATTCTTTCATTTTCCTGTGTGTGCATTTGTTCTTGTTGGACTATCAATGGCCAGGCGAGAGCTCTATGCTAATTTTGTCGAGATGGAGTCGCCGAAGACTTGAGAAAACACTCAATTCTAAATCAGTTACCTTCTAATTCTAAAACTACCTGTTACTCTAATTAAAACTACTTTTCACAATACTAATAATCAAATTAACATAAATGGAGCTTTTCATTCATATTCAATTTTATTTTATTTCATATTAAATTTCAAAAAAACCTTTAATAATAATAATTATGAGCTTAAGCAAAATGGAAGATTTTTTATTCATATTCCAATTTTTATTTTATCAGCGGTTTCTTTAGGGATTTAATATAGGGTTAATTTCATTTCATTATGGATTTAATACATCGTTTTAATGTATAATATTTTTAATTATTTGCTTTGCTTTCAATTCTGGTATTCTGGTGAGTTTTGAATCTATTTTTATATATTCAAAATTTATCTACCTAATTCTGGTATTCCTAGTGAGTTCTGAATCTATTTCATTTCTTTTTTTTTTTTTTTTCTATCATTGTTTTGTCTCAATGAAGAGTTTCATATAGATTTCTAAATTATTCATGATGCAAGTGAAAACCTAGTTCATAAGGATCGAGACTAAGTTCATTTTATTGAGTGGGATTTTTGTTCATCACGCTTTATTTGATTGGTGGGAATAGCCAAAGAGGAAAGAACAAATGATGAAAGTGAAGGTATATTTAAATTCTGTGCTATTAATATTTATTTTTCAACTGCGGCCTATTAATGATTTCAAGTCTCAAATTCTGCATTATTTTTGTTTAGTAGGATAATTTTTTTCCTCTGAAATATTTGTTGAAAAATATAAACTATCTTGATTGCTCTGAATTTTAGAAAAATTAATTTTACTATAATATTTGAGTATTTATGAAGATTTTCTTCTTTTTCCATAAATGTAAAACCCGGGAAAATTAGTAATTTTTAGGAAAAATGACAAAATAATAATTGCCATAATGGTTCAGGTAAACCTAGAAAATTCTTTAGATCTTGGATGACGAAATGGACTATGTTGTTAAATTCGTCTTCTGAAATCTAGTGACCAAGAAATTCGTGAAATACGAGACAATCGAGAATGTTTATGATTTTCTAGGTTAGTCGTCAGTGACTCCAGGAACGAGATTTTTACGAAAATCTCGGAATTAGAAAATGACTTGAAATTTAAGTTCATTTAAAATAAATTGAGCGAAAAGAAATATCATTATTTTAGGGCAAAAACGGACCCGGATGAGAGATAGACATATAGCCTTGATGTGAGCCATGTATCCAGAATTTTTAAAAAAATAAAAGAAAAAGGAAAAGTCAAAAAAAAGAAAAACAGAGACGGACAGTGGCGTGGAGAAAGGAATAAGAGAGAAAAAAATTATCTACTCTCTAAGATCTCGAAAATTGAACCCATAGGTTTCGTTGGAGCAGAGCCACTGAGTCGATCCACGCATCGAGAGCTACGTGTGGATATATAAAAATCTTTGGAGTTTCGTCGACTCTCAGTGAGGAATGGAATTACCTACTTGAGGACATTTCTTTAAAAAGTCATTTAATGGCTTGGGGTTTTTCTTAGAGGCCGTAAATTTAAGTCCCAAATTTTTGGGACTGAGTGTAGGAATTTTCAGGAATTTTTGGGATTTGTTTCGAGACGATGCGGGCTGAATTTTTCAAAGGCCCATTTTGAGACAATCAGTGAATTTTCAGCAACTATTTTATTGAGCAGTCGAGCGAGATTTTCGGGTATTTCGAGCCGATCTTGGTGTGTTGAGATTGGTTTTAATCCAGGGCCCGATTTCTTCGGGTTTGTTGAGTTTTTACGTATCCAGCAATTTGTTGAATATAACCAAAAATGATTCATGGCTATGAATGAGCCAGAAGGTGCCATTTGTTTATATGGGTCGAGATTTGAGGTCCATTTGTGTGTTATTGTTGGAAAAATAATAATAACATGTTGTTGTGTGTAAAAATCATGTTAATGTGCTTGTGTATGATGTATAGACATGGAAATTGTGATTAATGGAGATTATATGTAGGAAATAATATAATGGTATCGAAATTTTTAATGTTGCATGTAGTATGACATAGCATGAAATGGCATGATTGCATTTCATATGCCGCGGTCGCATCGTCGTGTCGGTGTGTATGCATGGTGTTGGTTATTCACCATTCTTGGTATTGAATGTGTGAGATGAATCGGAAATGGAATGACGTCAATCGAGACTTCATGGTTGTGTAAAACAATAATAATACTAAATCACGTGTGTTTGGGTGAACCAAGATGGGGCAGACCCCCCCCTACCCAGGGTAAAAGACCCAAATTTTATTCTTGATCAGACATATGTATCTAGCGATGAAAGTTCGCGAAAGTGTTGGAAGGCGTGTGAAGCCTGCTTTAAGACCCTGAAAATTCGCAACCCAGATAAACACACGGGATTTGATAAATTAAAATTGGAGGGTTATCGATATGGTTTAAGTCATTGGTACGAAGCAGCCCGATGGCCAGTTTTCACACGCCCGGCGTTGCAGGTGTGAGGGATTTGATCGAGACTCGGGTTGTGGGCGTGAGGAGTCTCATCTCATGCATGACACGGAACATTCCTTATAGGATTGCATTAGTTATATAGAATATGATTTGATGTTTTATGTACGCCATTTCATGTGCATTTAAGTAGGGTAGCCAGCAGTAGATTTTTCTTGGGCATTGCTCACCCCGGATTTGTGGGACCCACTTTAGATGCAGGGGTGTACGGGAGGCGGCGCTTCAAACGAGGCTATGATTATGAAGAAGGTCGATGTGTGGCCTTGATAGTACCTTTGAGTAACATTTAAAAAAATATTTTGTATAAAAGAATTGTAACTAAATTCTTTTGGGACTATTGTATAAATAGTCGGGTATGTAATTATGGAAAGAGGGTCGTGATCGGACTCTTACGGGTTGTAATTACTTGTTTTACTTTCATATTTTAGATTTAAATGTGAATGAATGGATCCCGACAAAGGGATGTATTGAGGCGGTGTCCACGGGTAGTTGTGATATAGTTGTATATTGGGAATATGGATGGATGGACCTTGTGTGGTGTTACTACTTACGTTGAGACCTTTAGATGGGTTATGGTTATACATGTTGTATGTTGGGTAGAGCTCGAACAAAGCTTAGATTTTTATGAAAATATGGATTCTAATAGCGGGGCATGCTTGAGTGTATCGAGGTTGCACGAAATCCACAAGAATTTCGCCGGTTGGCAGGGTTGTCAAACGGGGACCTTTGAGTTTTGGGACGTCGCGACTTAGTATCGGGCTTGGGTAAGCGATTACCTGGGGGCTCTCGGTGTGGAAGGGTATCCATAAGTATGGTCGGAATGCTAACTCGTCTCGGCTAGGTATCAAAGTCACAGGTACATGAGTGGGAGGACAACGGATCTGCGGGGTCTGGGTTGTCAAATTCATTTATACGTGGGTGTCGTGGTTTGTATGTCGAAGACGTGGGTATGTGGTTACCTAGGAAAAGGATGGGCATTGGGTTTAGACCATTTGCATGCATTATGCGTTTTCATGTTGTGTGCTACGTGATTGTGATTATATGATTGTGTGTCCTGAGTGTGTGAATTAGCAATACATGGTAGAATGTATATAGGAAAAGATGAACACTAAGGTTAAGAAAACATAACCTTAAGAGTTCGGAAAGTGGATTGAGCGAAATAGTTCGGGATTATTGATGTCTATTAGTGGTTGGCATGTGTGTACTACTAAGAAATGAGCCGATGAGAGGAAAATCTCGATATGGGCTTAAAGGTTGAAACCTTGGAAAAGCCGGGTTAAGGTGAATTCTCCTCTAGGAGCGAGGGTGAGTGTTGATAAAATATGTCGGGATTGTGAGTTAGGGATCCAGGATTCACTGCTATGGACCTAAGGGTCATGTGGACATGTCGGTGTTTGATATCATTTTCGGGATGGGCCAGTTGATAACTGCTTGAGTCATCATTGACTATATGATCGTAGGAGAGTACTACCTACGCATGGGGCCAGTGGTGTGTTATGTTTCGGGGGATAAGCCGCGATGCTTGACCCACAGGCGCTATCACGACTCAGTGACATGGACGAGTTGATGGGTTGGCTAGCAAGCCTTACGCTTGGAGGAGAAGAAGAGGTGAGGCAGGGATTTCGATTACACCTCGGGTGGTTTGTGAGTATGAGGATGTCTTTCCCGGATGAACTACAGGGATCACCTCCATACGAGGATGTGAACTTTGTTATTGATTACACCTTGATCGTCACCCATCTTTATGACTCCTCCTTAGGATGGCATCGGATGAGTTGTAGGAACTTCCGGAGTCGGTGCGAGGTGGACGGGGGGTTTTATTAGAGCCAGAGCACTTCACCTTGGGCGCTCGGTTCTGTTGCCTGCTAAGAAGAAGGACGAGACCCTTCGCATTGCATTGACTATCGGAGTTGAGCAGAGGGTTACGATTAAAGTAGATATACGCCAACGAGGATTGATGATTTGTTGATCATATGAAAGGGGGTGCAGAATCATTCTAATATAGACCTTCCTGGATTTATCATCGATTGAGAGTTAGGGAGTGGTAGATGCTCGAGGCGCGTGGAGACGGAGTTTAGGTTGTGAGTACAGTAGTCGGGCTCGAGGCGTGCAGGGTTTGGTGGCTCATGCGTCCTTGATGAGCAGGTGATTGAGGTCCTAAGGAGGGTGGGACTAAAGATATCGTCCATCGGGGGACTGGAATGCAGTGGAGTCTGGTGTGACGAGAATTTGGGCCATCCACATATATGGTAGTCTTGATTATGGGGGGCCCGGGTCGGTGGTTCCCCCAGCTAGCCGTCACGAGATAGGAGATCTCAGGGAGTTCCACTTTGCTCTCGATTCATTTGTGCATCCCAGTGGCACGAAGATATGCGAGTGATGTCAGCCTTGATATTACTAGGCGGGATGAAGCGACACGTTAGAGACTTTGTTCGACGGTGCCTCATGTGTCGAGTAGGTAAGAGGTGACATCGAGGAAGCCGGCATGGCTGCCTCGACCATTAGGTGGAGGTAGTTGAGTGGAAGTGGGGCATGTCACGATGGATTTTTGTCACCCACTTTCCTGTGTGTGTGAACACAACGGAGGCATGGCGCGGCATGGGTTATAGTGGATCGGCTCACTAAGTCGACACATTTTTCTAGCGATTGTGGATGACCTTCTGCTTCAGGAATTCTCTGGAATTATATATTCGGTGAGATTATACGTTGCGGTACCGGTGTCCATAGTATCGGACGGGGGATCCTGGTCTGACACACTTTGGAAGAGATTTCCTAGAAGGCCATGGGAATGCTTGATGGATGATGAGCACCATTTTTTTTTTCATCCACAGACCGATGGTCAGTCGGAGAGGACCATATAGGTTTTAGAGGACATGCTGCGAGCATGTGTCTTGGATCTTAAGGGTAGCTGGGATGAGCACTTACCCTTAGTGGAATTCACCTACAACAACAGTTATCAGGCGAGTATACAGATGGCACCCTATGAGGCTTTATATGGGAGGCCATGTTGATCCCCGATTTGTTGGACAAAGGTGGGAGAGAGAGTTCAAATCATTAGTGCGGATCGGTCGCCGCCTCTCGGGAGAAGGTGGGTTTGTCTGAGAAGCGTCTTACGGCAAGCGGGAGCGAGGAAGAGCTCACCGCTGTAGACGGTGGGAGTCTAGACCTCTAGAGTTTGAGGTAGGTGATCACGTCTTCTTGAAGGTGATGCCTAAGAGAGGGTAGGTTCGGCAAGCGGGAAGCTAGTGCCAGTGGTATGTCAGTTCAAGATATTCGAGAGAAGTGGGCACGGATTTGCTTATCGGTTGGCGCTACTGCCTAGCTTATCAGGTGTTCATGAGGTGTTCACGTCTCCATGCTCAGGAGTATACTCTAGATCCAGCTGTGATGTAGTAGGATTTGAGAGGGATTGTTGTTGTTGATATAATTAGGACATTTGAGGAGGGACTGGTGCGTATCATGGATAGTCGGGATTAGGTTTTGCGATGCAAGACCGTGCGGCTAGTGAAGGTGTTGTGGCAACACCGAGGAGTGGAGGAGGCAACGTGGGAACGCGAGGACACATGCGGGCCACCTATCCTTTCCTATTTGAGGACGAAGGTGAGTGGTCTACTATTTGGCATAAGAATATTATTGCATATGCATGTGTTTGTGTGTGCTAGTATGTGTGAATTTGGGGATGAAATTTTGTTAAGGGGGGAAGAATGTAAAACCCAGGAAAATTAGTAATTTTCAGAAGAAAAAAAATAACAAAATAATAATTACCAGAATGGTTCAGGGAAGCATAGAAAATTCTCTAGATCTCGGATGATGTGGCTTGGACTAGCCGTTAAATTCCTCTACGTGAAATCTAGTGACACAGAAATTTCGTGAATTCTAAGACAATCGAGTGTTTTATGATTTTTTCTAGGTGATAGGTCGCCAGTGACTCTAGGGACGAGTTTTTTACGGAAATCTCGGAAGTCTAGAAATTACTTGAGCTAAGTTCATTTAAAATAAATTGAAGCGAAAATAAATAAAATGTTCGAGGCGAAATGGATCAGAGATGAGATGGACACATGGGCGCAATGTGAGCCATGTATCCAGAATAAAAAAAAGGTCAAAAAGAAAGAGGGGAGACGGACGGGTGAGTGTGGAAGTGAGAGAGAAGAGAGAGAGAGAGAAAGGAAAAAAAAAAGATTTTTAAGTATCTCTAAGATCTACGAATCGGATGAAGTAGGTTTAATACGAGCAGCGAGAATCAGTCCCAGCATCGGAAACTATGCGTGGGTACCAAAATCTTGGAGTTTCGTCAAACTCCACAAGGTAGAGAATTTTCCTACTTTGGTTATTTCTAGCCTAAAGGTCATTTAATGGCTTGGGGTTTTCTTAGAGGTTGTGAGAGGTTGTAAATTTCAGTCCCAAATTTTTGGGATTGAGTGTAAGAATTTTTAGGAATTTTTGGGACTTTTTTCGAACAATCCGGGCTGAATTTTCGGGACTATTTTTAGACAGTTCGGACTAAATTGTTGGGACTATTTTCAGACAGTCTGGATAAGATTTTCGGGACTATTTTCGGACAGTCTTGGATTATGTTGAGATTTGGTTTTAATCCCGGGACTGATGTCTTCGGGTTTGTTGAGTTTTTCGGTATCATTGTAATTTGTTGATGAATGGAACCAAAAATGGTTCAGGGTCGTAAAGGGACCGAGAGGTACCCTGTTTATATGGGTATGAGATTTGATCCATTTGTGTGTTATTGTTGGAAAAAAAAAACATGTTATGTGTAAAAATCATGTTAATATGTGCTTGCGTGATGTATTAACATGGAAATGGTGATTAATGGAAATTATATGTAAGAAATATAATTATCCGGAATTTATGAATGTTGCATGTAGCATGACATATCATGAAATGGCGTGATTGCATTTCATATGCACGGTCACATCGCATCGAAGTCGAATTGTGTGTGCATGGTGTTGGTTGTTACCATTCTTGGTAGATGTGTGTGGTGAGCTTCCGGAAATGGGTAGATCCCAAATCAGGGCTTCACGAGTTGGTAATAAAATAATAATACTAAATCCACGTGTGTTTGGGTGATAAGATGGGGTAGATCCCCACCCTTCCTAGGAGTGAAAGACGAAAATTTTATTCTTGGTGGGACATATGCATCCAATGATGAAAGTTCGTAAACACAT
>JAEQBH010006851.1:0-171127 GCA_016808115.1 Tetrastigma voinierianum
AATTCTTTTGGAATTCCACTCTAGATTTAGTTTGGTTAAACATTTCCAGCTACAGCTAAAATCTCAGGAGCTTTGCTCGATTAACTTCCCCATGCCCCTCAAGATTGGGTAACAACAGTTAATTGTTTGGAAGGTTGATACCACAATCTCTTTTCAATGCTGGTGTGGATCTCAAGGCCTGTTTAGGCTCAATTTTATGTGATGGGTGTAGCGACTATATGGTCCACAGCTTATATTACCTTGATCCTCCCGAATGTCGTCTTTCGAGAGAACTACCCAAATGTTTGAGGCTAATGGAAAAGTTTAGTATCCTTAATTGGCAAATGCCATTTGTCAGAAAATTAAAATTCCATTGGCTTGTTACATCAAATGATCGTTGCATTTACGCAACAATAGTTTAGCTAGAGTGTTGCCTTCATGTAAATTATGAAATTTTCCATCTATGAATTGGAAAAATAAGTTGTCAGACAAATACTAGCATGGATGGGAGGAAGCCTACTAAGTTTGATTGTTGTAAATCTAATATCCAATGGATTTAATGGAAAAATACCTTCAAGTTTGTGTCAATTGAAAAAACTTCAAGTGTTGGACCTCTCTAGAAACAACCTATCTAGTACTATACCTAAATGTCTCAATAATTTAATTGCCAGCCTCAGAATGGGAGTTCCATCACCGCTTATCTGGATGGAACTACGTTCTCCAGTAAAATACCCTATAGTGATAGTATGGGGATATTGGAAAGGAAAAAGCGATACAAAGAAACTCTTGAACTTGTAAAGCATTGATTTTGAACGACAAATAACAAGAGAAATTCCCTCAAAGTGATTGACTTAGTAGAATTGGTGGCAGATTGTACAATCCCAGCCGACAATTGGTCAACTTAAGTGTGGATTTTCTTAGTTTATCTCAGCCAGCTTAATGGTAGAATTCCAAATAGTCTTGCTCAAATAGATGGTCTAAAATGTTTCAGACTTATTTGTTAATGTTTTGAAAATACGAGAGAAATAAAATTAAGAAAGGAACAATGAAGAAGAATTCTAAATTCAATTCTTTTTTGATGGAGAATTACATGAATTTAAATACAAAGATGAAACAAATAATAAAATTAAGGTCTAAATTAAGGAAATCAAAAATACTATATTCAATAGCAGGGAAATCAAGCCATGATTTAAAAAATCAAATACTAATCCCACAATTTGGGACTAATTAACAAAATCAACAACTAAATGAAAAAGGCAAATCTGGACAATAGCCTAAACATTTAATTCTAACACTCCTCCTTGTTTAGGAGCTGCAAACACCAATTCTTGCCCGACTTCTTCTTTGGGTTTTTCGTTGAGTTAATCATGGTGATAGGAGTCTTATCCTCATCAGCAGTCCTAGAAACGACCCTTTTCCCAAGTTGCCTTTTCCTCACTTCCTGATTTAAGTTGTCATTCTTCCACGGATTTGTCTAACACTGAATGGAAACTCTTATAGTTGATATTACACAACAATGGGCTGCAATGACTATTCTCGATGCCCCGATGGAAGAAACAAACCAGAGTCATTTTCTTTGGGAGAGCATATGTGCACTAGTGATAGATATTTCTGGAGGCTCATGACTTCATAGCGTTCACAGTGCGATGTTTCTTAAGACTCCTCACAGCCAATAGGGGAATCAGAAGGTTCTTAGACTCTTGTTCTGCCTTTTCAACGCTCAAACTATCAAGTTCAACTTGAATGCCGAATGCAATTTGCTCCTCCTCCGATGGATTTAGAACAAAACTTTCCCTTTCCTCTTAATTCTAAATAAATCCTTGTCATTTTGCATCTTTAATTAGGCAACAATGGTGTTGAACAACATTTTATATCCTTTCTCGATACATACGACCCACACTTTCGACAAGTTCTAATCTATATCGGGCACATATAACACATCGGTGATTAACTTAGTACCATGACAGGATTGGGATAACTGGTGTACCTTTTCCCTTAGAAGCAATATACTTACCATCACCCTCGAGCCATGGTAGAGTGATTTCCACTGAATTTTGAACATACTCTTGTTGTGAGTCATGTGGTTTGAAGCGATCAATGTCGATGAGCCCGACAATTTATTGAACTCATCTTTGGTGAAAACAAAGTAGCAACAAACAAGTAATCTTCTTCCTCTTGATCTACTACTTTTGCCTCTTATTTTGTTGTCTTTTATTCCTACAAATAATAGCTTCATGTCCCATTTGCTGCCAATTGGAGCATTTAGCATCTGGTTTTCTCTAGCACTTGAAAGGTGGATGACCTTTCTTGTTACAATGCTAGCAAGGTGGATATGACTTCTTCTACCCATCATTCCCTTTTCCAATTGCTAGTTCTACACTAGTGCTACTTTCTTTCTTCTTGATCTTCCATGACTTTGGTAGCTTCTTGATGTTTGATTCTTAGTCTTTATTGTTGTGCCTTTTCACAGTCTCCTTTGCTCTTATGTATAAAGCATAGCAATTCACAGAGAAATTCTTGACAGGTCCTTGATGTTTTCAAGGGCAATGATGGTTGCTTCATACCTTTCAGGAATAGTAACAAGGATTTTTTCAAATATTCTTGATCTGTGGTGAGATCGAGAATTCTCCTCATTGCAATTTAAAAAGTTTTTCGATGTATTCTTTAAGCGATTCGGGCTCCTTCATTCTTTGCGACCGATTCCCTAACGAGTTTAAAATGCATACCTTTGATTCTCTCATCTCCGGTATACTACTTTTGAGAAATCCCATATCTCCTTTGCTGACTTTAGAACATGATCTATGTGAAAATGGGTAAATTGACTCTTTGCAAAGCAGACCGGGCTTTTTCCTTTGATTTTCTTGTCCTCCTTTCTTTATGTACCTTCATCCGAGCCATAGTGGGATTTGCAGGAAGTGAAGGGGCTCCATAGTCTTCTATTCACTTTGCTGAATATCGAGGCTTCGGATATGTCTCTATTCTCACTGCCCACATTTGATAGTTTGTTCTATCAAATGTTGTATGAGCTATTGTTGGAAAGGTAGCTACCTTCCATGATTGGATGGGTCCTCGAGAAAAAGGGCTCGATACCAATTGTTAAATTTTGAAAATACGAAGAGAGAAATAAAAATTAAGGAAAGGAACAATGAAGAAGGAATTCTTAATTAAATTATTTTTAATGGAGAAGTTACATGAATTTAAATACAAAGATAGAAAGAAGGAAACTAAATTACTAAAATTAGGGTCTAAATTAAGGAAAATCAAAATATTATAATCAATAGCAGAAAATAAAGCCATGATTTAAAAGGGAAATCAAATACTAATCCCACAAATTGGGACTAATTGTAAGACCAGAAATTCGATTTTAAGAAAAGAGCTGGCAGTGTTCGGTCAAGTCAATTTTTTCTAGATCTCGGATGACAAACGGACTTCATAGTTGGAATCGTAACTACGAAATCTAGCTACCACGCGTCGAATTTCGTCGGTCGGGAACCCATTCGAATTTCGTTTTTCAAGGCACCGGGTATCGGGTGTCGTAAAACGACATGTGATGTGACAAAAGTCACCTCCCATGTGCCTAATGTGACATGTTGCATGATTAGTGAGAGGATGAGATGAATGGCTGGGTGTGTCAAGTGTCAAAAATCGAGGCAAAGGGAATGGATGGAATTATTGGAAGTATAAATGAGAATAGGAAACCAGAAATCACGAATAGTTATCTTCTCCATTTGAAAGCAAACAAAGAATGAATCGACAATGGGTTGGGGTTTTGAGTTTTTAGAGAGCTCCTTCTCTCTGAGATTTTTCGACCGTTCGGATCGTCGATTCTTGAGGAAAGAAGTAAAGTTGTTCTGTGGCCAGGCTCTGGCGTGGACAGATTTGAGTGGAGTTAGGCAACTCCGAGTGAGGATCTTTTCCTTGTGTTCTTTAGCTAAGAGCCATGTAAATGGTTGGGGATGTTATGAGGCTTGGATTAGCTGTGTTTTCGATCTTAAAAGCTTTCAATCGAGTGGAGAAAATCCCCATTGTTGTGGCGAGTGAATAGTGCCAACTTGGGGTTTTCTTGTTCACGTGAATAGTTCTGTGATTTTGTTAATTTACATGATGTTGGTGATTGCTAAATGAATGAATTGCTTGTGCTTAGTGGTGGCAAGTAAGCTAATTTGGTGTTGTTGATGTGAATTTAATACTTGTGATGCAATAATGGATTAATTATGTTAGTCTATCGTATTTTATATATTAGCGTGAGTTTGTTGGGATTGGCGTAATGCATTCCTGCCTTTAGGGCACCCTAGAATATTAGGGTGAGTTCATGACATGAAGAAAACAAAAGCAGCGTTTGGCAGAAGAAGGAATTTAGAGGAAGATTTTTAGGAGAATCGATGTGAGAGATTGTCCAACAATTCACGTTGGAGGGCCCGTGAATTGTTTCGGTTATCCGACAAATTCACCTCGGAGAGTAGTCAATATATTTACGAGATCTCGGTAGTAAGTTTTTCGAGAACAAAAAGCTTTGTTTTGGCCCAGATCATTTTACTCGCGTTCGAACTTTAGACATATGTGAAGAGGAGTCGGTGAGGACTCGGGACATGGGATTGGGCATGTAGACATTAGTGGAGTTCGTGTAATTGCTTGGATGTGATTGTTTGTCATGACATGGCCGCCTTGGGTTGGGAGTAACCCATGTAGGAAATTATCACTAATGGACATTGCTCCTGCAATCGAGGATCAGCTATTCGGTACGGGAGTGTCTGAGGGACGACACTCACTAGTAGTGTTTAGAAGAAAGTCGGATTATTGGCTTTGGCATTTTTATTTTGTATAACATAATTAAAATTGTAAATCTTAATATATATTTGAATTTAAAGTGATTTATTAACTCTTGAGCCAAGTATAATATAGTTAGTTTGGGATATATTTTGGCAGCCGTGATGTATGGGCCCAGTGGCCGTTTTACTCATTTTAATTGTATATGGACCGGTGTGGTCTTTTGTAAAATATTAGGACGAGGTTGCCATGTGATTGGGACGGAGTTTGTACCTTAGGTAGAGCTCCGTACAAAGGGCTACGCCCGATTTTCTATAGTAATTTACGGGTTACGAGCATCCACGAATGTCCAGCGGGTTGGCGGGTTGTCAGCGAGACACGGTTTTGGGGCGTCCACTAATTAAAATTAACAACTAAATGAAAATGGAAAATCACGGATGACCTTCAAACATTTAATTAACATTGCCAAATAACAACATCGGGTAAATTCCTTCGGCCACTCAATTGCTTTAATGTTTCCACATATGAGGAAATCCTAGACTTTGTGGGCCTTTCACGAAAGGTGTAGAAGATGAAGGTGAATCTGGGAATCCTCCTTCCTTAGGTTTTACGTAGTAAAAAACATGACCTCGAGATGATGCAAATAATACCATGGTTTTATGAAAATATTGTTCTTGGATTCGATATTGGATTTTGAGGTTGTGGCACTTTCACTATAGCGGTTCGTGGAAAATGCTACAGTTAACCGAACAGATGAAGACCAATCGTATGTGATAACAACAATAAATATGAGCAATTTGTGAAGGTTTCCAAGAGAGTCAGTGATACGTAAGACTTTATCAAATTCTCTCTTTGACTTTTTGAATAAAATGTATTACATAAGTAGGCACTTTGATTATTCTTTGAATTCTTTTCTTATTGATTAACTTACCTTCCACAATATACGGAGATCACAATAAGATTTTTCAAATGAAAATATATCTCTTTTTATTAATAACTGAATTTAACTTCACTAAGAGCTAGAATGTTTTAATATCACTTCCGTGTAATAACACCCCATTTTAAGCTCTCATCGTACATAAGATTCACATTTATGGCTTGAAATAATAGTTGAAAAACAATAACTATGACTATTTTTCTATCTTTCTTTTGTGTACAATTTTGCCTTTTATTGTAGTTTAGTTAACTTGGTTTTAATTATATTTGAAATATTGAGTTTAATTATAGGAAGCATAGTGCTGAAGTGATTTTTCAAGTGTAAGTGAATATTACTTAAATTTTGTGCTGCAGAACTTCCACTGACAACATCGCAAGGATTGATAGGTGTGTTGGGAAAAATAGGCTTTCCCATAAGTGTAAATCAATGGAAGCAATATAACATAAAATAAATGAGCACACAAGATTTATGTGGTTCCTAAAATAGCGAAGTGCGTCCACGGCGACTGGTAGGTCGATTTATTACTATCACGAAAGAGTTTACCAAGTGGCCAAAAAGGCATAAGCCTTACAAACACACCAAGGTGTAAATCAAGGAAAATACCTCACAAAAAAATTTGACTTGGAAATCTCAAAGACAAACCCATGAAACCTAAATATCAAGTGGCGTTGCTGTGAAGACAAACTTCCACTTTGTTTTGGCACCAAAATGGAGAAGAAGAAGACTGAATTTTCTTGAACCAAAAGATTGCCAGAATGCCTTCACCGAGCCAACCAAGATGATAAATCCCAAAAAATGCCACCAAAACCTTTTTTTTCCTTGAAGACTCGAGCCAATACCCGAAGTCATGCGCCAAAACAAGTCTTGGATATGCCAAGAGTGTGCAATAAGGTGCATGCAAAATTACAAAACCATATTTAACAAATTGATGAGTCCCTGAGGAGGAAGCCAAACAAGGTGATGTGGCAGAGAGAGTAATGAGTTTAGTCATAATGGGACGACTTGAATGTAAGGAATCTTTGTGTTCACATTAAATTTGTTATCTTATATATAAACGTTGCCATGTATTAAGTTATCTATTTGGTGATTATGGTTGGAGTTTGTTATGTGTATTTGTTTACGACTTTGAACATAGATTACTTTTTCTACATTACATGTAAAGCTCGTATTTTGGTTCTTCTAATTGATTTAGTAATTTTTGTTGGTTTTTATTCTTCTTTCATGATCAATTATAAGAAAAGTTATCTATACCAAAAAATGATTTACTTGAGAAACTTATTTTCTTTTGCTTATAAACAAAATTTATTTTTCTAGTGATGCTATGCTATAATAGTATTAACAATAGAAGACAGAGTGTGAAAAAGGAAATGGTAGACTAATTAAAACAAAAACCTTGTTTTTTAAATTAAGCTTTGAAGTCTACGTAATAAAGAGAGACACATAAATCTAGGCATAATAAGACAAAATTTAAAAGGGTTTTGATGTCCAATTCAATGAAACAAGCGTAGATTGTTGTAAAGTGGCTTTGGCCTTCAGAACCGGTATAAGTACAACATATAATTTATCCTGAACTGATCTTACCGGGCATCGCAAATTCCAAGTTTGTTTATGAAGACCAGATCTAAATGTATTATTGTCTATAATTGATTTCTTCTATGTAATACTAATCTATAGGGCTTCATTAGTAAGTGCCATAAGATCTCGTTATATGTAAGCGATGCGCTAATTATCTCAAACTCGAGAATTTGGTAACTTCCTCATTAACAACTACTTGCAGATCCTTTATTTTGCCACATATTAACTGATTTTTTGGATCAAACTAATCCGTGACACAAGTAGTTTCATGGGCGAAAAAATCAAATTATTTTTGTGATTCTGCTGGAGATCTGATCAAGAGCAGTGTTCTGATCATCACGAAGTGGAACATAACTAGAAGGTACGACTTAGTGTAAGATATAAATGAGGATTCTTTATTCATATATACTTGACTACATTTGTGTGCTGGTAAGTTTCTAGGGTGGGTTTATTTCTTAATTGTTTCTTTATCATTTTTCTAGAGAAGTTTACAGTGCTTCATATACATTCTCTATGAATAATTTTGAATTTTATCAATGTAGTGGATGATTAAATATTAAGTTTGACCAGTTCTAGGCGTACGTGGTTATCTTAAAGCATTTACTAACCATTAATCTTAGTATATGTTATTAGCAGGATGAAACTGCAGGTGGACTATATTTTACAGCCCCATGAGACTATCTTACTGGTAAGCGAAATTGCATGCAGTCTTTCTTGCACTCTTTTTTTGATCTCTGACTTTGTTGCAGGCTATTATTCGTCATCGATTCCATTAGTTGTATTTTTTATATCATCTTTTAACATTGTAGAACTCCATATAGGTTGCACCTCGGATTAATAGTTATTAATAGGGGTGGGGATAATCTTTACTACTAAGAAACAACACTACCATTTCATGTTACCAAACATGAAAATCCTGTAAAACAAGGTTCATTTCCAACTAAATAAAATATGTCTCAAAATTCCTAATTAAGTATTTTATATTCTTTTGTATAGAATATTGTATAAGAATGATTCATAGTTGTTATATTATTGTAATATATGTTTTCTTTATAGAATATAGAAAGGTTATTAGAATATCTTATAATATTCTAGGTCGTAAAGGGGAAAAAATATGTATAAGTCACAGATAAAATATTCAAGAAATTTATTATGGTGCGATGTAGATGTAAGGTTTGAGAAATGAAAGTTTGTGAGTATTTTCATAAATCATTTGTGGATATCTCTTAGGGTTTTGTGATTTTGTGATTTTTTGTTGTCACTTATCCTTTTGATACTCTAATCTTGAACTCTGTTTTTAAGTGTTAAAGATTTTCTCTCATCATTGAATTATGACTGTGATAGACCACTTAAAACCTTCATGCACCGTTATTAATTTCTTTATCTTTGTGTTCCCAAATTCATATTCTCAAGCTTGCTTTTATTATATATGGATTAAATTGCTTGTTATAATGGCATTATCTGATGTCTTGATAGTTTTCATTCTTGCAAGGCTCATGAGGATGTTAAATCCTGTCACATTCTTTGCTTTGTTGCAAACTCAACATAAACCAATTGCATATATAATGGATGCTACTGCGAGGCTAACTCTTCTCAGAATTTGTGGTTTAGGACTCACGAGTAGTGCACACATGGCTTTGCGACCATAATTTTCTTCCTGTTGAGTCACGTCTTCAAAGGCCACCGGTGAGTTAGTTTAAATTCTCCATATATAAACCTTCACATTTCTCTCTCAAGGTGATATGGAGCAGATATAATCCACCTACCAAATTCTAGTGTCATACTAGCACACTTATAGCTGAGATCGGGCTCTAATAATAGAGTGGTTGATTTTAACTCGATGTTTGCACTTAACTGAGTCACGAGCAGTCATCTTTGTGCGATATATGGTTTATGTTCCTTAGTTCCTTATGAATTCATTGATTGTTGCTTCTCTTCTTTTCTTTTCTATTTCTTTTTTGTTTCCTCCCATCTAGTCCATCTTCTGTATTACATTTCTCCTTGCTTGAACTATTTTCTCTTGATTGCTCTTCATTCTTGTACCTTGAGCATGAATCTCACCAGGTACCTAAAGAATTTGGGCAGCAGTGTATGCATCCGTGACGCATCTCGGGGTATCTCGGTGACTGTATTTAGGATTCATGCTTTATATTCCGCCATGCATTCAAAATAGAAATTAAGAATAAAGTGATAATAATTATCTAGACTTTCTAGGTTGAGTGATAGAGAAGGATATTTATTAGAGAGTTCAGGTATTTGATAAAGGTTTCTTGAGTTTAGGTACATGATGTACTCCTCTTAGTTTTGCATTTGGATGCATTTCATGCTATCAAAGACCACAAATGATACGATCATGGCTACAAGCACTTTGATTTCCTTTCGGAAAGATCATAAGTTGTGGAGTTTATTTGATTCATCAATCTATTGACATACGGTTTAAGTCCTTTAGGGCCATCAAGGTTCTGAAGTAGATTAACTTGGCTCATGGGTTAGTCAAGATGTGTGAAAGTTGGCCATGACACCCATGGTTATCAAAATAAAAAAAAAAGAAAAGAAGAAAATCTTTTGACATACATCACAATACCCTACGGCACAATGTACCAGTGAAGAATTTTCATCGTTATGTTTTTCCTTCTTTTTTGGTTCCTTGGCCTACTTTTGGAATGTAATTATGTATTCATTCTTTTCTCATTAATTCTTGATTAGAATGTTGTCTTGGCTAATATATCTCTTGGTAATCTTTTGAACTTCGTGGCTTGGGAACCCCAAAATTTGGATGAGAAGCTACAGGACAAGTGATGAGGGATTACAATTGATTATCCCTTTGACAATATGGGTTTTAAAATCACGAAAAGGTATGGTATTACATATAGTTGTGGGATCTTCTTGTCCCTAGAATGTTGAAAATATCATAAAAATTGTTTGGAAGTGGTAATGATATATTTACACTGAAGAAATATTCTATGGATAGTTGGAACTTATAATTGAAGCCGCTCTTTTCTTTGTTGGGCCTAAACCTCTAAACATTGATTCTTAGGGATGGACACACCCTTTCCAATGAGTTGGAATTGAAGATGATGTTGCTTTCAAACATGTCAGCTCTGATGACAATTCAGAAGATGAAATTGAGAGGTATAAGCTTTTAGCCGGTAAACGAGTTAGGAGATGCCAGTACCAGCGATAGAGATATCTACATGTCAGCAAATTGATTGATGAATTGGCTTATTCAGGTGATGATGATATAGCTTCTAGCGCGTTATCAATAGATTCTACAAGAATAAGAAAGTTGAGGATTGATGAGTATCTTAAATATTCATTTTATCCCCATGTTTGTAGCTTTAGTAGTTTATGAGATAAATAAGTGTCACTAATGCTCTCTTTTCTCAATTTTGTGATTAAATGACCATTGAGCGAAAATGAGCAAAATTGAAGAAAATTCAACAAATTCATGTGACTGCAGCAAACATGTGATCTTTTTGTACGTATGATGTCTTCTACTGGCTCTCGTTGGTATCAAAACATTACAGACTTGAGGCTTTTCGTAGACACCTAGATTGCACAATTTGGAGTCTGGATGAAAAAGTTACAACCTTGAAAAGTCGGGAAGTAAAAGAAAGAGCAACCGGTCTATCGATTTCTCAAATGGTCGACCGATTTCTCAGAAAATCATCAAAAAGAGAGTGAAATTCACTCTGATGATGGGATTCTCACGCTGATTTGGTCCACTTTCGCGTTGAAGGCGTGTTGCTGCTTTATAGTGTGAAAGGCATTCAAGTCGTGAGTGATTTGGCACAGACAGCTCGATGTTGTCCATTTTCCGCCATCTTGTAACATCGATTTTTCATGCCACGGCATGGATGTTGGGGCTCTCTTGGTTTTGGCCTTTAAATGAGATGGGGTGGAGACTTGGAGAGAGTTCGTGGAGGCAAAGAAGGGGGTTTCCTTGGCTGCAAAATGGAAGACCGTTTGGGTGGAAACACCTAAAGGCAAATATCTCTTATGGTTCATTGATTCTTGGCCTTGAAGAAGAAGAAGGAGATTTGAAGAGAAGAAATGAGTTTCATCTACACTCTTCTCCTTGGCCGCACTCTCTTTGGCGGCCTACAAGACATCTTCATAGTACATCTTGCCCAGTTAACTCATTTGGACTATGGTCTTCTACTTGCTTCATTGCTCACATTTTGTTGCTATTTGATTTGTTGTTGATTAATGGGAACATTGTGATGATTGCACTTGCCTCTACATATCTACTCTTTCTGCATCGAAACCGAATCTCTTGGCGTCTTGTAAAAAGCAAGAGCAGTTGTTTGCTCCTCTACTAAAGTGTGCTCGATTTGTGCTCGTGATGTCTAAATAGCATGGCTCAGTCTTCTTCTTGAGTCATGCATTCCCCTTCACGACCGGTTGTGTTTATTTTGCGAAATGACATTGGAGCTAGCGATACTAATATTTATGTATCATTAATCCTGTCTTCCATTAACTAATGGCTTATTGCTCTGGCGCAATTTGTGGGAAAAATTCATTGTTTTTAGTCTCGGAAGGACCTTGAACCTTCCATAACACGATTATACTTTGTCTAAGTACTTTGCATTTTGTTTTAATGAATCTGTTGCAGCAATGGATCAACAGGCTGTATTTTTCTCTTTGTAGTTTTGAAGTGGCATAATGCATTTGATGGCCTAAAGGGGACAAATGACCATAAGTTTCTGTGAGCAGCTAGCTTTGGTTATCTTAAAAATCTTGTGCAGTTTGAAATTATTATAAAGGTAGCTTACAAAAACCCTTTGCCTATTTCATTAGATTGCTTTCTATTGTCATTGTCAAAGAAAATAGAACCCAAGTTCGATTTTCACGTTGTTTTTCAAATTTCATTTTGTTTGGAAAGTTGACTTTACAAAAGGAGACCCGTCAATGGCATGACACATTGTGAGTGTCTTGCTTGAATTGGGTGGCTGCGTTAGCGGTGTTAATAGATGTCAGTTTAAAATCCCCATTGATACATTGATGGAAACGTATGAGATGCGAGCAGAGGAATGTTGGGGCGATATTGGAGGGCCAAAAAAGTTTAATCTTAGAGTTAAGCGTATGGCCAAGCCTCACGGAAGCGTTCGTGTGCTATCACGATATTATCGACAGTTTAAAAAACTATAGCCTTTTTCCTGAAACATTATTAGAAGAAACTTTAGTCAATCTATTTTATTAAATTTTAACTTTTTATTTTTAAGTGACTTTGGCATTTATTAAATTTCTCGTTTTATTTGATGATCCCCTCAACATAAGTTAATTAATAGGTTTTTTTTTACTTTTTTCTGAGTTATTTTCAAAATATAATCAAAAATTGTAAATTAATTGTAATATAGTGTTTACTAATTCATTGGCTTGCATTTGAAAAAAAATGTCTTCTATTTTAATATATATTGACTTATTGACTCGTTAATTAAAGTTGAATATTATAGTAGATATTTTCAGTTATTTGTTTTATCAAAGTGTTTTAATTAGTGATTCTGAAATGATGATAGTAAATTATAAAAGAGATTATTATTACTCTTAGCAATTATAAAAAGCTTAAAAACTCCAAAAACAAATAAATGCATCTTCAAATAAACAAAATAATTTATCGAATTAGCCTTAGGACATTGTATGTCTGTAAGTTGGATAACATAAAGTTAAAATTATTCGATATCTGTTACAAACTTCCAAATCATACTTCTAAATGATGAATTGTAGGTGAGGTTGCACTAAAGAATTTTCTTTGTACACCAATTTCAAAGTTCTTTTGACAGAGACAGGTCAATGGGCAGTAGACAAAATGTATGCTGATTAAGAGCAATCTCTAGAGATAGATTTATATAGTGGATGACTTGACTCTATAGAAACTATAGTGGATAGGACATAGAGATAGGTTATATAGTGGATGACTTGACACTATAGAAACTACATTTTATTTTTTGTCAAAGTAAACTATCCAATGAGTTGGAAGTTGTTGGAGTTGAAGATGATGTTGCTTTCAAACATTTTAGCCCTATTGAAACATGTCACCCAGTCCAAGTCAATTTTGTTGATAGGACTTGGAGACGATTTGATAGTTCTTTTTAAAATTATTTTTAGTCATAAAAACACTTTTAAGTGTTTTTAGGGAGAAAAAAAAAGATATTTGATAATATTTTAAAAAATTGCTTTTGAAACATTAGAAAAACCAAGTGTTTTTTTTGATAAGCATTTGAAAGTGTTTTGTTTTTGTTTTTTTAAAAAAAAAAACACTTTAAAAGTTTTTGAATATTCTTAAAATACCTATTTATTCACCCACAAAAATATCTATTTATTTATTAAAATCAGATTAATATGATATACTTTTAATCATTAATTCAAATCTTTTTGTAAATATTTTAGAAATTTTTTATAATCATAATAATAATTATATTAAGTTTTTATTTATTTACATACATTTATTCATTAATTCAAATCTTTTTGTAAATATTTTTGTAATCATGCAAATAATTATTTTATTTTTATTAGTACAAATGTTTATACCTGTTTATTGAAGTAATTCAAATCTTTGTTAGTATTTTAAAAAAATGTATGATCTCAAATAATTATTTTAGGTTTTTATTACTACAAGTATTTATATATGTATTCATTAATACAAATATTTCTGTAAATATTTTAAATTTTTTATAATCATAAAATAGTTATTTTAGGTTTATTAGTATAAATTTTATAGGTATTGATATATTTTGTAATAAATTTTTATTTATTTATTACGATATCCTATTTTTGTAATTAAATTTCAAATGTCTTAACTGGTAATTGTAATAATATAAAGCGATTTTTATACATGTGTGACATGTTATATGGCCCAATAAATTAATTTTTAGATTCCTACAAAAAGTGTTTCGTTTTTTGAGAAGCGTTTTGGTACAAGAAATGTTGTTATAAGAAGCGGTGTCAAACTAATGCGTAGTGTGGAAAAAAGTTATTAAAAATACTTCTACTTCCTCACATATTTCATTTCAAAAGATGAATAATGATGATATTATCTAAAAAGCTTCTTAGATATAAATTTTAATTAGTTGTGGTAGACATTTTAAAGTACAAATACCAAATTAATAAAATAAACAGTGATAGCCAACTATTTTAATCTTGTTAAGGCAATAGACTTTAAGTGAAATACAAAATAAAGACTTGAAGTCAATTCTCTTACTAGACATGATGTAAGTTATGTTGACGGGAATTAATGCATATAAAAAGTCATTAAAAAACTTGGGAAACTTGAAGGCATTAAAATCTTAGGAACTTCTACTTCCACACATATTTATTCAAAGATGAATAATGATGATGTTGGCCCAAAGTATAATTGAGGTTTGATGATAAAAAGCAAAGGTAATTTATTTAATGGTTTACTTGAGATGGATGACAAATAATGGTGATTATGAGCTTAAAGTGTAAAGCAGAAAGTCCCAATTTTATGAAAAATGGTAAGATGGTAATTTTACAGGTGCTTCGGAATTTTCGAATCTGGATAATGAAACGAACGTCGAGAGTCGTCTCGTGAAATCTATTCTTACGTGTTTGTCGGTCCCAAGATAGTCGGGTTGTATTTACCGGCGCGGAAGATAGTGCGGGACACGTAGGCGCCACGTGCAGGCCCGAGGGAGGCAAAGTGTCAGATTATTGATCTAGTCAAACATGAGGTACCGAGTGTGGTAGCTAGGTGGACACATGGCATGATCTTGTTGGATGAAAATCACGAGTAAGAGGGATAAGTGGATGAGGAAATGCAAGTCGACTAATGGTGGCTTGGCGTAGTGAGAGGACAAGTCCTCTTGACCGAGTTCTCGTCGGATGGGATGAGGGGAAAGAGAGGGAAAGGAAGAAGAAGAGGAGGGTTTTGGGAGAGTGTGCAGCCTGCAGATTCACAGTGATCGGACCGAGTCGAATGAGGGGCGAGTCGAGAGCGAGGATTGATGCGTGGCGTTCTGGCGTGGATCTGGAGTTTTGTGGATTTTTGACAACTGCGGGAGTAGGGGGTCTTCTCCTACTTGATTTAGTCCTTATTTAAGAGCGCTGTTAATGGTTGGAGTGTTTGGGGCGGAAATGGCCTTGGGTTTTTCAAATCCTTGGTGGGGCCAGAGAATTTAGAATTTTAGACAGTTTCGAGGACTGACCCTAAGTTGGGTTAGGCGCCTTTGGGTGGTCCTAATTGCGTGTTGTGATGCTTTGGACAATACCGATGAGCTTGTTGGATTTTTGCGAAGTGAGCTAATTTTATGTTATTCTTCATGTATCGATGAATATATGATGATTGTGTATAAATTCCGTTAGTATATCGCTGCTTAATATATTAGCATGAATTGTTTGTGAAATGGCATATTGCATTTCATATCTTGGCTAGGATAACTTAGAATAATAGGTGTGAGTCTGTAGCCTTAAGAAAAAACGTGGATTGCTAAATGGATTTGAAGGAAGATTTTAGAAGGTGCCCATGATTCCATCTCCGTAATTTGTTTCGAAGTTCTGCGTGGTCGCACCGGAGGGTTGTCAAATAGATTTTCACTAGAAATTCGGTATTATGTTTCAAGCAAAACCTCTTATTTTGGCAGTGTTTTCTCACACTTGGCTGGCATAGTGAGGGGAGTCGATGAGGCTGAGATGTGGGGATGGGTGTGTACATTCTCATCAGTGACGTGTAGACGTTTGAGTAGGGACTTGTATGTTTGCTTAAATGTTTGGTGTGCCATTGCGTAGCGACTTAGGTGGGAATGCTTCGTGTAGGATAATTAAAGCTCTTGGGCTTCTCACCTGTCAAGGGAAAAATTATTTAGTCTTGAAGGTTCACCCCTAGCGATGGGACGCGCCAGAAGTGCTTGAGACGAAGAAATATTGATATATGGCGTTGTTATGTATTTTGTAAAAACCGGGGTGAAAGACCCAGTTTTGGATAATTTGTAATTAAAAAAATTGTAAGTCTTCCTTTTTGTATAAAGCATGCACTTTTGTGAATATGGATGTATGACTGGCAGCTGTTTATTTTCTTCGTGTATGGGTCTCGTGATGAGACCTGAGGTTTCACGGGTTGCCAGTGGTCGACGGGACTACAGGAAATGGGGTATCACATAAAGACTACATCATTCATCCAAGATTTGAATCAGAATGAAGCTTAAGAAGTAAAACCGGGATTCCAAGTTCAAGCGTACCGCAGGAGCTTTATAAACTTAGGAATGCATGCAAGATGAATGTATTGGTGCAACTTTAGGGTATAAATAACTACATGCATATTCTTCATAGCAGATTTTGGTTCCAATACCGGCATTGCCCAATCATGAGTTATACGCACATGAACTATCACTCTTAAACTATGATAGAGACACTCTCTAGATCTTAAGATAGATCCGTCTGACTCAAGCTTTTATTGAATACAAAAAAGTGCCTTATGAAATATGCGAGGATGAAATGAATACGTAAGGAATCTGATTGAGAGCGATTATCAAGAGAAATGATGATTGAGAGGAATATTGATAAGTCTCATAACCGCCAAGTGATGACACTTTATTTATAGAGTGGGAATTTCGGTAATATTAAGCTACCAGCCAGGTCCAAATCGTTCCTCTAAAACTAGTCGTTGTGCACTGTATGTTACGTTTTATAGCCATTGGAATTCAACCGTTAGATGAATCGGTCGACCGTTTCACTAAACCGATCGACCGTTTCCTTTAGTGCACTCTAGGTCACTGTTTTATAGCTGTTAGAATTTGACCATTTACCCAACCAGTCGACCGTTTCACTCAACTGGTTTACCGTTTCCCTTTCTGGTCTTTAGATTAGCTACTGCATCCAACCGGTCGAGTCTCACACCTCATCCGGTTCCCAATCGGTCAACTATTTGCTCTACAGGTTTATAAAAATGGAAAACATGCTTTTTCTGAACCAATGAAGGTCGTAGTTTGGCCCGACGATAATCTGTTCCTCAGCCATTGACTGATTGACCAGCCCCGGATGACTTGGGCTGACTCGACCCAGTTGCTTGTTAGAAAAAATAGTTATTGGTCCATTTCAACTCTTTTTCGCTCCAAACCAATTTCTAACTTTAAATAACTCTTTTAAGCACATTTTAAACTCCAAATAAATAAGATTTGATGAGTAAACATGAGTTTTAAAATATTTAATCAATTTAAAGTCAAACCGAGTAAAAATCACAAAATAAGCAAAGAATGCCGAAAAGGCCTCGGAACTAGTCACTTTAAGTTCTTTTCATTCCAAATCAATTTCAAACCTTAGAAAACATTTTTGAATACATTTTAAACTTTAAATGCCTAAAGTGCACAAAAACCGTGCTCAGTTTGATGCCCCAATTTGATGTTCATACTTGAATTTTAAAAAAGATATTCAATTTAGACACAAAAACCGAGTTATGAAGAATATGCATGTAAGAGACGATATACCCTAAATTGCACCAATGCATTCATCTTACATAGGTTCCTAAGTTTATAAAGTCTTCATGGTATACTTGAACTTGGAATCCCAGTTTTACTTCTTGAGCTTGATTCTTATTCAAATCTTAGATGAATGAAGTAGTCTTTAAGTTTATAATCACCTGTCATATGTCACTCATCTCAAGTAAACCATTAGTAACAAATTACCTTGGTTTGTTTTCATCAAACCACTAATTAAAGACTGCCCTTGACTGACAATCCCCACTTTTTGATGATGACAAGCCTTGGTTATCTAGGAGAGTCTCCCCTTATTCCCATAGTCTAAAAATAATTGCATAATAAAATTTTAACCAATTCAAACTGTAGTAGCATTCGACATAAAACAAGCATCAGAATGATGTAAATTATAAATGTATCATCCTCTCTTGCATAACTCCTAGATATATATCTTTCTCCCCTTTGGCAACATCAAAGGAACATGGGGCTTTAGACATGAGTATCTCCCCGTTGAAAGTACATTTAAGTAAGGTTAAGGAGTTAGAGTTACAACATTTTTCAAGTGATATTGGCGCTCAGTAAATTGAAACATTTTTTTCACAGAAAGAGATGACCCCTATTAGTCTTCTAATATTAACAAATTAATTCTCATTAAGGGTTTGGTAAAAATATCATAAGTTGGTCCTCAGTTCTAACAAATTCAAGTGTATATCCTTTTTTGTGCATGATCTTTGAGGAAATGATGTCTAATCTCTATATGCTTGGTTCTAGGAGTGTTGCAGGTTCTTTGATAACTGCTAATGGCACTTGTGTTGTCATTTTATGGGAACATTTGAAAATTTCAAAATCAAAGTCACTAAGTGTTTGTTTCATCCAAGGACTTGTGCACATCCTAACCCAGCGGCATTGTATTCATTCTCTGTTGAAAAGGCAACCAAATTTTGTTTCTTGCTATACCCAGGAACCACAGTAGGTAACCCTAAAAGTAGTATGTTCCACTAGTGCTTTTTCTATCAATTTTGCAACCACCAAAATCCGCATCCGAATAGCATATCAATTCAAAGTTATCACTTTTTGGATACCAAAGACCAATATCAATAGTGCCTTTCAAATACCTAAATATTCTTTTAACCGCATTCAAATTAGATTCTTTAGGACATGCTTGAAATCTAGCACATAAGCATACACTATACATGATATTAGGTCTACTAGTTGTTAAGTATAAGAAAGAACCAATCATGCCTCTATATTTAGTTTGGTCAACAGGCTTACCATTCTCATCCATGTCAAGCTTGATGGATGAACCCACAGGTGTGCTCTTGGCCTTCACTTCTTCCAAATTGAACTTCTTGAGGTCTTTTGTATTGCTGCTTGATTTATGAAGGTGCCTTCCTTAAGTTGTTTGATTTGAAGACCAAGGAAGAAGTTGAGCACTCCCATCATGCTCATCTCAAATTCACTATGCATAAACTTGGCAAACTCTTCACAAAGTGAAACATTAGTAGCACCAAAGATAATATCATCGACATAGAGATTCAACAATAAGCGCCATCATTCTTTTTGTCTTAATGAAAGAGAATTGTATCAATTTTGCCCATTTGGAAACCACTAGAAACAAGAATTTGCTTGGCACCATACGAGCTCTAGACTGTTTCCAAAATACATAAAGTGCCTTTTGAGTTTAAAAACATGATTAGGAAATTAAAACTTAAATCCGGGTGGTTGTTCAACAAACATACCTCTATGAGACCATTTAAAAAGCACTTTTCACATCCATTTAATATAAAATGAAGTTTTTGTAGCAAACAAAAGCAAGCGGCATTCTTATATTTCTAATCTATTTCTGGCAGAGCAAAGGTCTCTTCGTAGTCAATTCCCTCTTATTGATTATATCCTTGGGCCACTAATCTTGCTTTATTTCTAATTATTATGCCATTTTCATCTATTCTGTTCCTAAACACCCATTTAGTACCAATAACACTTTGATCATTTGGCCTACGTACCAACTCCCAAACTCCATTTCTTTCAAATTGATTTAAGTTCTTACGCAGCTATTACCCATTTCTCATCTATTATAGCATCATTTAATGTGAAACCCTGAGAAAATCTAATTTTTCTGAAAAAGGGCAAAATGGTAATTTCGATAAAAAAATCCGGAATTTTCTAGATCTCGGATGACAAAACAGACTTCACCGTTGGAATCGTCTCGCGAAATCTAGCTACCACGTCGAATTTCGTAGTGCGAGGCGGTCGGATTTTACATGTTTTTCGAAGTTTCGCGGGGGTAGTGCGGGACACTTAGGCATTTTAAGGTGGCTCGCGGTGTGCCGCGTGTCGGGTCGCAGTCGATCAACTTGGAAGGCTCAAATTAATGGGGCCCATGGGTGACATGTGGCATCTCCTAATTGGAGGAAAATCAAGGTTGATTGGATTAAATGGATGAAGGAAATCCAATGAGCTAATAATTGGTTTGACAAGTGGCAAGTGAGGGACAAAATGGGAATAAAATGAAAGAAAAGGAGCTTTCTTCTCAAGTAGTTGGAGCGTGCAGTGGGAGAAAATGTCGATTTACAGAGAGAGAAAGTGCAACTTCTCTCTAGATTTCCTGGCTTTCGGACCGTCGATTCGCGTTGGGCCAAGAAGCAAAGTTGTTCTATGCGGAAAGAGGCTGCAACGAGCCTTGGTTTTGGGAGTTTCGACAACTCAAGAGGTAGGGGTCTTCTCTCCTACCCTCGGTTATTTTTCGGTTTAAGAGCTTTGTAAAATTATTTGATTGATTTGAGGCCGTAAGTGGCAGTTGTTGGAGTCCCGAACTTAGGACCGAATTGTTGGGAGAAAATATTTTGTTAGATTTTGGACAAATTTAGGAATTTGTTTGGGTGGTTTGTGTGATAATTTATGCAATAAATTATGGTTTTGGTGTTTTTGGGCCGGATATGGCCATGGATTTCGGTTCCACAAAGTGGAACCAAGGCTTGGTGAGTGGGCTGCCCACGGACAGCCTTGCTCATTAGGGATTTATTAAAAACAGTCGGTTCCAGCTAGTTGGGCCAAAGAGGTGGTCCATGTGTGTTTCAAGCAAATATTGCTTTCAGGTGGATATGGCTTGATTATTGTGAAAATTGTTAATCGTATAATTAAATATGTTAACATGATGATGAATTATATAAAAATATAATTGTGTGTAAAAGTAAGTGGAAATAAATTGCAGTGCTTGTGAAATTTAATTTTGATGGCTGATGATAAGAATGTGCGTGTGATTAGTATGTGAATTGAATGACATGATGCATGTGAGTAAATTTATGTTAGATCATACATGATTTATATATTAACATGAATTGTTTGGAAATGGCATAATGCATTTCATATGTCTGCCAAGGCGACCTAGAAGATTGGAATGAGTGCATGGCATGAAAGAATGGAAAATGGAAAGTGGTTGAAGGAATTTCAAGGGAAGATTTTCGAAGAATTGCCTTGGAGAGTGGTCAGCAGTTCATCTCGGAGGCTGACCCGTAAACATTTGAAAAATGATCAACAATTCGCGCCGGAGGGTAAGTCAATATATTTACGAGCTCGGTATGATGTTTTCAAGAACAAAGCTTTTGTTTCGAAACGATGTTTTCTCACATTTGGCTTAGGCATGGTAGAGTCGGTGATGCTAAATGGAAAGGGTGAGTTGCATTCTCATCTATATCACGTAGACATTCAAGTAGGATCATGTATTTTCTTGAATGTGTTTATGTTGAATCATTGCATGTGCACTTAGGTGGGAAGTAACTCATGTAGGAGATTATCGGCCTACTGGGCGTTCTTTACATGCTGACTCGAGGGATCATTATTTAGTCTGGGTGAGTGTTTAAGAAGACGGCGTAGGGTGGCTTTTGAGGAAAGAAAGCTAGGATTATGGCTTTAGTATTTATTTTGTATGACATGTATTAACATTGTAAATCTTAATATATGTTGGTGACTAAAGTGATGTAATCAACACTTGAGACTATGTAATATCAGTTGGGATGTATTTTGATGAATTATGATGTGTAGACGATCTGCGTCATTTTACCCATGTAAGGAGTCTCATGACATGAGACGGGTTTTTCAGCGGGTTGGCCAGTTTGTCTGACTAGACACGGATCGAGTCACATTTAAATTCTTAGGTTTAATTTGAGAGATAAGCAGGTTATTCTGAAATATTTCTAAGAGAGGATCTAGTCCTTACCCCAATGGATGGATTACCTATAATTTGATCTTGTGGATGATTTGTGACAAATTTCCACTTTCTTGGAAGTCCTTGACTAGATTCTCTTTGCTTAAGTTGAGGAAGTGGAGGAGGGGCCAAAGGTGATTCCTCTTCCTTCTTTGAATCAATCTCATCTTCTTGTTGATGAACTTCTTCTTCAATTTGCAATCCTCCCATGGAGAAGTCCAAACCTACATCATCATCAGCACTTTCTCTTCTTTCAAGAGAAATCGTTGGGTCGGATTCAAGACTACATGGATAGACTCCTCTACTACCATGGTCTTTTATTAGCTCTATAAGCTTTACTTGATGAAGAATAGCGAGAAATATCTCAGCATTGATTTGCATCAAAATTTTCAAGGTTGTCCTTGGTGTTTAAAATAGAGCATTTACTTCAAATACTTTGAAATAACTAATGTTGGTTTCTTATTGCTTCCAAAGTTCATGAGGTTTTGTCCAAACAGGGCCTTATCAAAACTCTATTCAATATATAACATGAAGTGTTGACCGCTTTGGCCCAAAATAAGTTGGCAAATTGTTTTCATGAAGCATGGTTCTTACCATTTCTTGCAAAGTTCTATTTTTCCTTTCAACAACCCCATTTTTTTTGGGAGTTCTAGAAGCTGAAAAGTTATGTACAATTCCATACTCATCACAAAAGCTTTCAAAATCAACATTTCAGAATTCCTTTCATGGTCACTTCTTGCTCTGAGATGGTAAAACCTTTTTCATTTTGAATTTTTATCTAGCTTTGAAGAAAGCGATGGAAGACATCAATTTTGTGAGCTAAGAACAAGACCCATGTATATCTAGAGAAGTTATCCACAATTACAATAATTACAAATGCATATAATTTACCTCCAAGACTAGTAGTCCTTGAGGGTCCAAACAAATCCATGTGAAGAAGCTCAAGAGGTCTTGATGTAGAAATGAAATTTTTGCTTTTAAAATGTTTTTATTTGCTTTCCGTTTGGCATGCTTCACATTATCTTTCAAAGAGATTTTAGAAGTCCTCTAACAAGTTCATTTTGTTGAGTTGTGTAATGAGATTCATGTTCACATGTCGATCTCTATGCCACGACACTCTCCTCATACATGCTAAGCTTATCTATTATGACCTTCATATTTTGAAATATCAATTGTATAAACATTTTCATTTCTATGGACCATGAAGATGATTTTCATTTGAGAATCCTTGATGATGCATTGAAGACTCAAAAATAACTTTAAAACCTTTGTCTGAAGTTGAATAATACTTAAGACTATGTTTAAAACCATCAACAAGCCGAAAACATTTTCAATAAGAGATGAAGAATTGTTACCTATAGAACCATGTCGATGATTCTACCTTTTTCGTTGTCTCCAAGGTCACGTGCCTCCTTTTCTCCTTATGAAAGAGAATTCTGACTCTTCTCGGTCATGTGCCTTGAGCAACCACTATCCAAAAACCATATCTCCTTCTTTGATCCTTACAAAAGAAAATCATGAAGCTTTGGGTACGAATCTTTTTGGGTCCTTGGTTGTTAGTGACCTTTGATTTTCAACCCAAGCCTTATTTGACTTAGAGGTTGAGACCTTTTGGGATTTTATTGTAACACCCTGAATTATACCTAGTAGTTTATTACATGTTTAGGAACATATGTAGTACAATTTGTATTTTTCATGAATTTAAGTGCTAAGAGTGAAAAATGATAAACCTGGAATTAATACAAGAGTCATGGTTAAAATGGTAATTTGTAAAATGAGGACCCAAAGGTCATAACACAAGAAGATGATATGTTATTGTAGGAATTGTATAAGTTGATTTGCAAATGAAAGAAAGATAAAGGACTAAAATGAAAAAGGGAAAGAATTGAGAGCCAAATTCCTTAAAGCCAAACATGGCCTTGTTAGAAAGGGAAAATTTCCCATTTTGTTGGCTTTGGCTAGGGCATTTATGGGTTTAAGAGAACAGCCATTGTTGGGGGGTTTCTTGTTCAAGTAAGAAGAAAAGAAAGCTAGGTTTTGAAGGTGTCAAGAAATCAAGGTATGGAATTCTAGTATGGAACCTATATGTATGGAACCCATATGTATGGAACCTAGATGTATAAGAGCTATCCACAAACCTACTTGTTTATAGGTTGTTAGGAAAACCTAACTTCATTATGAAGTATTGTTGGTTGGTTTTGTAGGCTTTAATTGGTTTTAGTTGGTTCCAAGTCAGTTTGAGAGTTGTTTTCTTTGGTGTGTTTTGGGTTTGGTTGGAAATTTCGGGTGAAAAGAAGCCAGGCACGCCATTTGCATAAATCACAGTGATGCCGGTATGGAAGAGTTAGTCTTTGGTACTCAAAGCTGTTCACAGTCGAGAGGATGTTAAGTGCCGGTACTGAAAGTTGAGTATCGATACTCAAAGTTGTTTTAGCCGGATGTTGATGCAGAGTACTCCTGTGAATGTGAATAAGAACAAAATAACAAGTTCGAAAACACATATAATTGTATGCCTGTCGGAGACCGGATAGTGAATGAATAGGCACATCTGTTCAGTGCGACGACACTCTTGCATTGTGCTACAACACCTCTGTTACGTGGGTAGGCACGTCTCTGTTCAATACTGTACCGTACCTTCGGGTACCTATTGTGTTGCGTCCCTCTCATTCATTGTTACTGGTCTATACAGGCAAACATTGTTATGATAAGAATATGAATAATGAACAATAAAAAAAACATAAGTAATCAGTTCTGCTCTATTATGTAGTGTACCTACGGGTACCTTCTATACAAGAACTCTATTAAAACTCCTGCGGAATATGAAAATCTTGTTATAAAATTATATCTATTAAGAAAACTTCGTGATAATAATTAGGTTATATATAAACTCGACATATGCATTATGTTATGTATCCTGTAATTGTGGACCACTTCAAATTGGTCATGTGATCTCGTTTCCACTAAGGCATAAAAACAGCACGAATGTTTCATCCGTTGTAGATACTGCGAGAGGACATCAGGTATTTCGCGTTCGCGAATGAGCCTTGTTGTAGGAGTCCATACGTGTAGGTTTTGAGATTTTGGTTTTGGGATAGCAAATGTAAAAAGTTTTTGGTAATATTTTGGAGATAGTGGAACTTGTGTAAGTATAAGTAAATGGGACTTGGGAATGTATGTACAAGAACAATTAAACACAGCTACGGTGGTCGTATTACAAGTTTTATTTCATTATGAAATTATATATGAAATGGGCCCACCAATGTTAGAAAAGCAGGTTAAAGAGTCTCAGTCCCGTGCCGCGCCCCCTCTCTTTGCCCAAGCAGGGGTAGGGGCGTGACATACATTCCTAAGAGGACAAGTACTACTAATGTGTCCTCCTCTAGCACAAAAATTGCAAATGGTTGATGGACTTTCACATGGATTCCTTGGCAAGTAGTTTTGAAATATTTTCCTGAAGCGATCGGCCCAGGTTGGGTCAAAGGCATGTTTTCCATTTTTATGAACTAGTAGAGCAAAGGGTCGACCAATTGGTCAAACGGTCGACCGGTTGCGAACCGGATGAGGTGTGAGACTCGATTGATTGGATGCAGTAGCTCATTTAAAGACCAGAAGAGGAAACGATCGACTGGTTGAGTGAAATGGTCGACGATTGGAGTAAATGATCAAATTCAACGGCTATAAAGCGGTGACTGAGTGCATTGAAGGAAACCTTGGTCGAATTCAATGGCTATAAAGCGGTAACATACGATTGGCCACATGACTAGTTTTAGTAAAGCGGTCGACCAGTTGGTCGACCAGGTGAATAACAATAGCTGCAGGTTCCCACTCTATAAAAGAGTGTTGGGGATCACTTAAGGGATATGAGACTTATTGTATATTCTCTCAATCATCATTTCTCTTGATAATCAATTCTCAAATTGAGATTCTTGGTGCATTCATTTCATTTGCATATTCTACAGTGCACTTTTGTATTCATCTAAAGCTTCAGTTGCATTTGATCCATCTTGAGAGCTAGAGGGAGTGTCTCATTGTGCTTAAGAGTGATAGCTTCAAGTGTGTATAACTTGATAGATTTGTGAGCGCCCATTGGGCCAAAATCAGGTGTAAAAGGAAAGGTCGAGTTGGGCTTGGAAACTCCTCAAGTGTATCTTGAAGGATTTGTGAAGTGCCCGTGGAGCGGAATCCAGTGTAGGGAAAGAAACCAAGTTGGAGTTTATTACTGTTGGAGACCCTCAGTTTGAAGGTTGAGGAGAAGTGGGCGTAGGCAAAGTGTGTCAAACTACTATAAATCCGAGTTTACATTATCTATCTTTATCTCTTTGTTATTGTTCTTTAGATTAAGTTGAAGAATTCTTATTGTTTTGTAAAAGTTTTGAAAAACCAATTCACCCTCTTTGTTTGGGTTACTAAGTCGTCATATTCCAACACCGGATGATAATATTTGCAGCTTATTATATAAAAATTAAAGTGAATAGTCTTAGTTGTAGTATAAATTTTTAAAAGCCTTTGCACAATTTTTTTTTTTTTAATATCATAAATAGTTGAATTAGTAATAATAATAGTAACAAGTGAAATGTCTACCTTGGGATCTTTTTTTTTCTCCCTCTAAATTATTGACAATTGCTACCCCTCTTATCACTTTAATTCATTTCATGTGCCGTGTTTGAAAAAGTAAACCCTATGTATCCTTAAATTAACTCATTATTTGTAAAAATTTTAATTTTATTATCTTAATTATTTTTATTACTTTTTTTTTTTTTTTACATGTATTTACTTTGCAATACATAGTAATATGTTCCTTCACAAATTTGTCCCTATTGGAACCCCAACCCTGAACCCCTCCCTTCCCTATGCCCATCTGAACTCTTAACCACTAAAATTTGTGCCTTTTTTTTTTTTTTTGACAACTTTTCTTCTTCTTCTTCTTTTTTTTTTTTTTTTTTGAAAACACAACTTTTCTTCTTTTAGTTATATACAAATTGGATAAATTTTACTCCATTTATCATCACGGAGTTAACCATTATTAGTTTAAAATTAGGTTAAATACTTTGGTTAAAGAAAAGTGAGTGACCAAGAGTGAGAAGAAAGATGCAATAAGATTCATGAATTTCAAAAAAACGATAACTTCAGTATAATATGGCTGCAAAATTTTAGGCAAGATTATAGAAACAACATTTTAAAAATGTATATTAAGTTTTTGTTAAAAATAAATAATAATGTTTTAAAACTTTACCTCTATTTTCATTTTATTTAGTAAAATTTATATGGATTAAGTAAAGTGTTAGTATCTATATTTATAACTTTTATCATTTTTAATAAAATATATAATTTATATTTTTCTTATTAATATTATTTACAAAATTTATCATTATTATACCATTAAAAAACTTATTATTCATTGAATAATTTGCATAACAAGTAAGTACAAAGAAGAGTGATGCATGTACAAAAAGATGAATAATAAATTGGACAATAAACAAAAAAAACAAACAAACTTACAATATAAATGTATATTTATATGAAGAAAGAGTAATTTACAATTAAAGTGAAAAATTATGGATTTATATTCATTAATTTATTTTTAAAAAGGGATTTCAATCATTATGTTTTTTCTATATAAAAAAAAAACATTATGTTTTTTCTAATAATAGAAAGAATAATATAAACAAAATATTTACTCAAATATTATGTAATTAAAAATATAAAAAAATATTACTTTAATAAACTTGAAATAATAATAATAATATATACATAAGTAAAGATTACAAGGTTGAGGTTTCTTTTCTTTTGGGTCCATGTTTTGACACACGTTGGTGGGAATGATATATAAGTCAATGTCTGGTTTGCTCAAGAAATCAAAAACCAGAACTTGCAATTTCTGGCCAGTAAACTTCTTTGCTTTGTGTTGAAGATGAGTGGAAGGCCCTTTAAATATTTGATTGCCTTTCTCTGTTTTTTTGCTGTGTTTCAAACTGTTATGCTGAAGTTGGGTGCATAGAGAGGGAGAGGGAAGCTCTCCTTCACTTCAAACAAAGGTTTTTATGATTTTTGGAATGCTTTCTTCATTGGGGAATGGGAAGATAAAGAGATTGCTGCAAATGGGAGGGTGGAGTGCAACAACCAGGCTGGTCATGTCATGCTTGATCTTTATGCCCAATATTTGGGAGTAAGGTAAGTCCTTCATTGGCTAGGTTACGACACTTGAAACATTTGAACTGGAATCTTTTGAAGGTAATTAATTAAGTATATATATATATATATATATATATATATATATATATATATATATATCTTGTGAAATTTCTATCAGTTTGTCTGAGCAGAATAGGAATAAAATTCTCTCTTTAATTTCCCAAATTTTATAGGAAGTCTTCCCTCGACTTGAAATCTCTCCAACTTGCAATACTGGATCTCGGCAAAATTATTTTCCAAGATGGCTTTGTATATACACACATATATATAATTCCACATCAGTTTTGTCTTAGAGTTTAATATATAATTCTCTCTTCATTTCTTTATTACGCGAATTCTTCCCCGACCATAAATCTTTCCAACTTGCAATCCATGATCTTGGCAATGATTCACGGGTATATGACATGTGAGAGGAGCAGGCGCTCTCTCGCCTTCCTTTGTTAAGGAGATTGACTTAAGTTGGGTTGATCATGAAATAAAGCAATCCATTGGCCTGAGAAATTAATAAAATGCAGCTACAACTAAGTTACACTTGAGCTTTACTCGGCTTCCTCAGATTATTAATCGACATTGATATCAAAATTTCCTGCATTAATTCTTCCACTTCTTTCTTCTTTGTACTTGATCTCTCCTTGAATGTTCTCCTTCCTTCAATATAACAATGGTTGTTGAACTTATATAGCCTTGTTCCATCTTGACCTCTCCTTTAGGTTCAATTCGGATGCTTTTGGAACATGACTACTCTTGCATATCTTGATCTCGTATTGGCTCCATGGTTTCAATGTCGGATACTTTGAAACATGAATAATCACAGCATATCTTGATCTCTCATACAACCGGCTCCATGGTTTAATGTCGGATGAGATTTCCAAGCCATGACTTCATTATCACTTGATCTCTCTAACAGCCCGGCTCCATGGTTCAATGTCGGATGCTTTTGGAAACATGGCTGTCTGGCGCTATCTTTATATCTCAGGAACCCGGCTCCTCGGTTGATACCCGGATCTTTCCGAACCATGAGTTCATTGGCATATCTTGATCTCTCTTATAATAATCTATATGGTACAATTTCGGATGCTTTTGGGCCATATTTGTCGCATATCTTGATCTCTCTTCCCGATCGACTTGAAGGCGAGATTCCCGAGGTGGCCTTTAATAATACTCGGTTGCCTTGTTGGTTGGATCTATCGGAAACCGGCTACATGGTTCAATTCGGATGCTTTGCAAACATGGTTTCTCTTGAATTTCTTGACCTCTCTAAAAATCAACTTGAAGGTGAGATTTTCCAAAATCCTTGAGAGATTTATACGATTTCACAATTAAATATTGTCTTATAACAATCTCCAGGACCTCTTAGAAAAGATTTTCTAGCATGCTCTAATAACACATTAGAGCTTTAGATTTATCTCATAATCTGATGAGGACATCATTCCTGATATTCCTGGATTTTCACAGGTAGAGAGTTATATCTTGGATTCAATCAACTAAATGGACATTTACCTGAGAGTATTGGACAACTACCTCAATTGGAAGTGTTGGACATTCGTTCAAATTCAGTGCAAGGTACGGTGTCAACAACTCACCTTTTTGGTCTCTCCAAACTAAAGTATTTGGACTTATCTTTCAACTCCCTTACATTCAACATAGGCCTTGACCAAGCTCCCCTGTTCCAAGCCCAATTCATAAAGTTGGCCTCTTGCAAATTAGGCCACGTTTTCACACAATTAGCTTCACACTCAAAAACAATATTTGACGGGACTTGATATCTCTGCTTCGGGAATTTCAGATGTTATTCCTAATTGGCTTTGGAACTTCATTCCAAATTTAATGTGGTTAAACGTTTCCAACAATCACATCTCAGGCACTTTACCCAAATTAACTACATATCCGTCTTATTTGGGAATGGATATGAGTTAGCGCTTGGAAGTTGGAAATACCCTGATCTATTTTCAATACTCTATGGTTGGATCTCTCTAACAACATGTTTTCCGGCTCAATTTCTTTATCATGTGGGATTAGTGATCATTCTAGTTTTGGTTTGTCCCATCTTGATCTCTCAAGTAATAGATTGTCAGGAGAACTACCCCAATGTTGGAAGCAATGGAAATATTTAATTGTTCTCAATTTGGCAAATAATTATTTTTCTGGGAAAATTAAAAATTCGATTGGCTTGTTATATAAGATGCAAACATTGCATTTACGTAACAATAGTTTAAATGGAGCATTGCCTTCATCCTTAAGAAATCACGAGAGATTCGTCTTATGGGTGGGAAAAAACAAATTGTCGGAAGAATACGCATGGATAGATTGGAAGCTTGTCAAATTTGGTTGTTCTCATCTAGATCTAATGAATTCAATGGAAGCATACCTTTAAATCTTTGTCAACTAAGAAAGATTCAAATGTTGGACCTCTCTAGCAACGATATATCAGGAATGATACCAAAATGTCTCAAAAATTTGACGGCCATGGCTCGAAAGGGAAGTTCGATCATTTCTTATGGCGAAATAGTTTGTTAGGCATGACTTTGCATGATGTCACGTTAAGTTCGATGGAAAGAAAGGAATTAGAGTACAAAAATATATGGCTTATTAAGAGCATTGATTTTTCAAGTAACAAATTGGTTGGAGAAGATTCTCATTGGAAGTAACCGATTTGTTGAATTGGTGTCATTAACTTATCGAAATAATTTGATTGGACCCGATACCTACTCTGATTGGTCAATTGGAAATTCTTTGGATTTTCTTGATCTATCCGCAAAATAAACCGAAATTCTGATAGTCTTTCACAAATAGCCCGTCTAAGTGTACTAGACCTATCAAATAACACGTTATCAGGTAAAATTCCTTCTGGCACTCAATTACAAAGCTTTAGTGCCTCCACATATGAGGGAAATCCAAGACTTTGTGGAGTGTCCTCTTTAAAAGGTGTCCAGAAGATAAAGATGAATCTGGAGAAGCCCCCTTCCCTGGTCTTAATGGTAAAAAATATGGCATTCGAGATGATGCAAATGATATATGGTTTTATGGAAATATTGTTCTTGGATTCATCATTGGATTTTGGGGAGTTTGTGGCACTTTGCTACTTCATCGTTCATGGAGATATGCCTATTTCAAGTTCTTGAACAAGATAAAAGACCGATTGTGCGTGACAACGACAATCAGTATGAATAGACTACGAAGGAGTTTCCAAAGTTAAATGGTAAGACTTGTCAAATTCTCTCTTTGGTTTTTTTTTTTTTTTTAAATGTATTACCTCAATAGTCACTTTCTATTATTGCTTAAATGTTTTTTTTATTAATTAACTTACCTTCCACAATATATATTTGATAAATAAAATTTTCGAATAAGAAATATTATATTTTGTTTGATTGGAAGCCCCATTAAACTACTAGGAAGCCTAGAATATTTCAATGTACCGGATATAATAAGTAATTGTATATAAGATTGATGTTATGGCTTAGAATCTAATTGAAACAATAATTATGACTATTTTTTTCTATCTTTCTTTTGCTTATAGTTTTGCCTTTATTGAAGGTAGTCAGCTTGGTTTTAATTATCTTTCGAGAATATTGAGGTTTACATATAGAGAAAGCATCTTAAGGTGGCATTTGTTTTTTACTTAATCTTTGAATATATTTTTTTATCTTAATCTTGAATAATTACTTAATAACATTAAGTATTAAGTTGTTTTTTAACATTAGGTAGTGAATATGGATGGCAATGGAATGGATTATTTTGGGTTCAGATCGAGTCTAGCTCTTAATGGCCTGGAGTTTAATTTAATTTTTAATAAGGTTTTTAGCAGTTTGGGTTTATTTTCTCAAATCAGGGGCGGGACCAGTGTATTTACTCTATGTAAAACTCGAGAAAATTAGAAATTTTCAAAAATGGCAAAATATTAATAAAAATAATAAATGACCATAAGAGTTCAGGGAAGCCTAAAAAATTCTCTAGATCTCGGATGACGAAACGGATTGCTCCGTTAAATTCGTCTCGCGAAATCTGATGACCGAAAAGTTTAAAATTAGTGCGAGAACCAATGAAATTTTCAGATTTTGGGTGACAGTTGCCGGTAACCGAAACAAATTTTTCACGAAAATTCGAAAGTGAAATGGCGAGTTAAGTTCATTAAAATAAAGTGGCCGAAAAGAAATAAATTATTTCGGGACATAGCGGACGAGAATGAAGCAATATAAACCATGTATCAAGAAATAATAATAAGTCATACGATTATATTTTAAAATAATTTTTATTATTTTATTTTTATACTTTAATATAAATAATAATTCATTATTATAATGTTTTTAATAAATAATTTATAATATTTTTATTTTTATGAAAAATGTAATTTTAATATAATAAAAATAAAAAACAAATATAAAAAATTTAAATTAAAAATAAAATATAAACGGAGACGAGTTTGGGAATTTTCCCATCTAAAGCACATATTTTATTTAATTTTTAAATGAGACGAGTTTGGGAATTAAAAAAATAAATGGCTAGGATCGGGATAGGACCGTCTGTCCCTAATACTTTGCATTAATAAGTACTAGTAATGTATATTGCTAACTCTTCTTCTTGTTGGACAATGATTGAGTTTTTTTTGTTTTTGTGGAAAATGACTTTTTCTGAATAGAAAAAGCCAAATATTTTCACTTTTTCTATTCAGAACTTTTTTAAAAAATTTCAGCAATAAGTCATGAAAATTTTAAAAAAAACAAACAACTTATCTTGAAAATTAATTTAGGCTTAAATTAAGTCAACTAACCTTGGCACAAGTATTTTATATTAATCAAGAAAAGTAACTGCAGGTGTTGAAGGACCTTTTTTTGTCATATTGATGAATATCATTTCATTTTTGTCTTCTTGAGAACTTCAATTGAAGCGACATCTCAAGTTAATTAGGCTAATTTATGATTGAGAGTAATGGGTTTATTCCATATGGGAAAGCTTGAGTGTAAGAGATTTTGTGTTTATTGAACTAGCCATCTTATAAATAACTTTGGCATGTATTAAGCTTGTCTATTTGGTAGTCAATGGTTTATGTTTCTTATGTTACGCTTTGTTTAAAGCCTTTTAAACATATTATTTTAAGCCCATCATATATGAAACTTAGTATTTTGGTTCTCAGATGGATTTAGTAATTTTTATCTTTATTTTTTTTTAATTCTCTCTTTATAGAATCGAATATAAGAAAAATATCAAGTCCTCAAGTTTGAATGCTAGAAAATGACTCACGAAACTTATTTTTCTTATAAAGCAACATTTATTTTTCCATTGATGCTATATTATTATAATAACATTAACAGCATAAACCATGGTGAAATGGGATCGGTAGACTAAGCACAACAAGGGAACACTCTGTTTTTCTAGTCTTTGAAGCATTAAACTCTTGTAATTATTGATGTTAGTGACTTGAATTCTTGAGGCAAAAAGATGAAGAAAGAGAAGGTAGTCAAAACAAGGAACGTATTTAAACGAGCTCACGCATCGCAGCAAGCCATAGACATACAAGACGCTCACCTTTTGACTTGTTGTGAGAAGCACTCGCTTCTTTGAGAACCGACTTGGCTTCCTGAGCTTGCCTCTTTCACTTGCTGCGGCAAGCACTATCTTTGCATCTCTTGCCACCTTATGTTTTGTGGGCTTCCAGGAACTTTTATACAAACTATATATATATATATGGGTTTTTCGTATGTGAGATGATGAGATCAGTGTCAAAGCTCACTTTTCTCCCTTCTCTTCCTCCTTTATTGTACTATTCTTTGATATAGTGGATTAATAGCTCCTCGGTTTTTCCTGATTTGGGTTTTCCACGTAAATCTTAGTTTTCCTTCTTTTTCGTTTCTGTTTTATCTGCCTTTATTTTCTAACAGTAATAAAGAGAGACTTATAAAGCTGGGCAAAATAGAACAAAATTTAAAATGGTTTTGATGTCGATTGTGAAGCGAGTTGCCGATTCTTTGTCAAATGAATCATTGAAGCGAAGTGATAATATAAGATTTTATCACGAGATGATCTGCGAGATTGCAAATCCAAGTTTGTTTATGAAGAGTAGATCTATTGTATTAAAATTGTCCATAATTGATTTTTAATCATAATCTGTGGAGCAATAACACCTAAGTTAATGTTTCAGGTATAATTTGGTAACTTCAACTTTGGCAGCATAATGTTTTAACATCCATTATCCCAAGTTATAGATCAAACTCACATTGAGACAAATAGTTCATAGTGAGAATCGATTAATTTTGTGATTATGGAGATCCTGATCAAGACCAGTGTTTAAACAATCAAGCAAGTGGAACATTACCAAGAAGATGCAACTTGGTGTTAAATGCTGGTTATAAGGGATTCTTTATTATATATACTCGACTACGTGTGTGTGTGCAGGAATTGTCTAGGGTGGTTTATTTTCTTAGTGTTCTTTCTATTTATAGAAGTTTGCTGCCTCATGCATTCCTCATTCGATTTATCATTTCAAGCTGAGATGATTAGATATTGAGGTTTTACGATTCTAGGAAAGTAGTGATTATCTTAAACTTTCAAACATTCTTGAATGGGCGGAAAGTGGTTAATTTTAGCTACTCAGAACATTCTTTGCATTAAAGAGCGGGAATTTGCAAGCCAGTCAAATTTTTTTTTAATCTCCCAAAGACTGATTTTGGAACTGTTATTTCATTCTGTTCAGTGAATATTATTTCGTATTATCTTTGTATTGGAGAACTTCAACTGGATTAATAGCTAATTTATGCTTTTGAGTAACGGGTGTATGTAGAATGAAGTGGGATATGATAATAATAAAAACAGAGCAATCTGTTTTTCTAGTGCCCAACAGATAGACATGTTCATTTCAGTGAGTCGACTTGCGAGGTACTTCATATGGCATTTAATAAAAGGTTTCTTGAGTTTAATTACTTGTATATAAAATATTTCTTTATAATATTGATATATTTTCTAAGGACAGATAGGCCATGTGTTTCCTTTTGAGGTAAGCTTATTCAACTTTATGATTTTCTAGGGATAAGATTGGTGCAGAAATGCCTTGAGGTTTGCGTATGTCTCCCTTTGCCTCACATCCTTTTTCGATCCTGAGATTCCTTAGCGTTTACTTTCATAGTCATCCATGCCCATCTCGCTGATTTTAATGGGTGTGTGTCCATCTTTGACATTTTTAAAGGCGTAGAAACAGTTGGAAGCTATGAAGTAAGCGTTGAGGTATCTTGAGTGAAAAAACCAAGTAAAAATGGGACATACACACAAAACTCAAGAGACATTTATACTATCATGATTTTCAGACGAAGGAGAATAGCATATTGTGAGAAAAGGTATTAGAACAACAGATTGAAGGAAAACTTATGCAAAGCTTAGATGGTGAATCCCTAAGCTCCATTCTTAAGTAACTCTCTCTCACTCTCTCTTTTGTAATCTGCAAATCTTTTTTCCTATTTCTAAAGACTCAACCTTGATGGAAATTAAATTTGGATATGATTGATCATTCTTATCTCATTAATTCTTGATTCAGAAGTCTTTAGCTAATATCTCTCTTGGTATATCTTTTGAATCTTTGACTAGGACACTCTCTCCAAATTTGGAGGAGAAGCATATTAACAGTTAAACTGAGGGATTAGGAATTGATAATCCCTGCAATGATCCTTAGAGATATCACGAGAAGGTATGGTATTATATCACCCTTAATGCTGGTAAACAATAGTTGTTTACCAGAATGTTAACAACTGAAGGTATGGCATTTTCTTCATGTCCACAGAATGTTAGAAAAATATCTGTTCAAAAATTTTGGAAATTAGTAATGATATATTTACAGCTGAAGAAATATTTTATGAAAGAATTCATAGATAATTGAAACAACCCGCTTTTTTTCTTTTTGGGGCCTAAACCTATGAACTTTGGTTTGAAGGGATGGACTATCCAATGAGTTGGAAGCTCGCCTGAATGAAGATGATCTTGCTTACATTAGGTTGTGAATCCGCATCAAATGATGTAGTTTCTAGTGCACCTTGTTTTGTAAATTCTTTTTTGCCATCTATAAATGGGATCTATTCATCCTCAAGACTCGGTAGACCAAAGGTCAATTTAATGATTGTTGTTTTTGGGCTTATGTCCGACCAGAAGGTCTGCGGTGTAACTTTTGTGAAAAGAAAAAGTTGAGAAAAATAGGGATTTGTTATAGCGGAGGGTTGGACGATTATGGACCTTTACGCTCGGGTATTTTTCATCATATCAACACTTTAGGGGAGTTTATTCTCTAGTCAGTTGTATTTTGTAGAGCTAAGTTCATAGTGAAACTTCTGTCCACTGATTTTTTCTTCAAGGGTTTCCATGTAAATCACAATTGTTTATTTCTTTGTTTGTATTTCATCATTGTGGCCATTGATTTCCATGATGATTATGATTTTTTCTCCTAAAATTTCCATGGGAGGTTCTTTTATTGATGGGAAAATGTCGAAATGGATACAATTATTGCTACACGATGGTAGTTCACGGTGATAGAATTGTTCAGATATAAATAACATAAAGCAATGCTCTTGAATCCATCCTTCAGTTTGATGAGTGCGAGTACTTGACTATGTCATATTTGTATAAATATTTCTTCTTTTGCACTTAAGGTATTTTTTTTTTCTAGTTATATTTGATTTACCTTTAACTTTTAATATACTAGAAGGGAATTAGTGTTATTCTAGTTCAAATTTTCCATACATCAAATAATTAGAAGACCCTTTCGAAGCTGAGGACAATGTGGTTTGTATCGTCTCAAAACAAACTTCAACTATTTTACTAAAGGCGCACCTATCTTGGTATACTAACGTAGGTATTTTAAGAATTTATTTTATTTTTACTAAATTTTATCCATTTGGTTAAACTCATTTTAATGTAAAAAGAACCATAAGATCATTAATTAATTTTCCTCTTTTACGTCTGAATTAAGTACATTGTGGATTTTAGAGTTTAAACTTGTTGAAAAATTAAAATCATTAGCGAAATCCTTTATTTTCTCTTGATTTGTCTTGTTGGTAGATCAGAAAAAAGCATTAATTAAGGCTAAAATATCTTAGTACATTATTATTTTTGTCATTTCTTATATCAAGATATTGCTGTTTTTAATAAAACTTGATCTTAAGATAGCAAATAGTTCCATTGGGACTCGAACTTATGATCCATTCACTATGCCTATGTCTCTTATGCCTATTAGAAACCATGGGTGTTCTACCATGAATTAGACATGATGAGCTATATCAAAATATGTATTAATTAATGATTAAAAATGTTAATATCGTTATAAAAGGTGTTTGCACAACTTTTTAAATGTTATAAAAATGTTTATATACATAAACAACTGATAAATTTTCTATTAAGATGAATAAGTATATATATATCATATATCTATCTCTCTATGCATTTTGAATTTAATAACAAGACCTACATTAAGCTATTATAAAATAGATTTCTAGTCAGATCAAAGAAAAAAAAAACTTTCTTGTTACAAAGTTCAAATTATATTTTAAAGAATAAATCATTGATAAAAATAGGTAAGGAATTTTTTTTTGGTATGCCTGTTCAAAGTAATTTTGTAACTTGCATCATTGAACCAATATTTTCATTTTAAGCGGGATAGAAGCAGCATCTCAGATGAGTTTAGTCATGGTGATATTACATTTAGATTTTTTGGAGTCTAAATTGTTCTAGCTAAAACTATCTTCCTCTAGAATTGGTGCAATCGGTGGCTTGACTTGACTCAATGGTTATTACACTATTTTTTGGAAACCATATTTGCCTGAAGCTGAAATTATCTCCTTTAGATGAATCCAGTATGATGGATGACTAGCCAAGAGTATATTCTCAAGATGGGTCCAATACAGTGGATGACTCGACTCCAATAGACATTATATTAAAATTTTTGGGAAACTTGTAGTTTAATCCATTGATTTGAGACTAATAATAAAGAAGGCATAAAGAATGTAAAATACATGATTCATTACGTTTCATAAAAAATAATTGTGTTTCGATTGGCGCCCACCCATTCAGAGTCCCATTAGTGACCCGTCGACCAACGAAACCCTGATCCATTGGTGTAATCTCAAATATCCACACTCATTTGTTTCATATATGGAGACCCATTTCTGTATAATTTTCTTACAAATAACCACTACTAAAAATAACCAGATTACCGACCAAATTACCGACCTAAAAAATTGGTCGGTAATTACTGACCAAATCACGACCATTTAGAGACCAAAAAGGGGTTTGGTCAAAAAAGAAAATTTCGGAGCCAAGATAGGCTATATTCTGAGCCAAATAATTTTGGTCAGAAATTGAGTACGTAAATTAGCGGGAATTAGCATGAAAAAATTACCGACAAGTAACGACCAAAAATAAATTACCATGAAAAATGGTGTTAAATAGAGCGACAAATTTTAACACAGTAGTACCGACGAATTTTTGGTCGGTAAATGGTCGGTAATTACCAATTTGTAATAATATTTCACAAGAGTTTGATGTCGACTCTTTACACTTTATGTACTGAAATATATTAAAACTAGATTGTTCTAATATATTTTACAAATAATAATTCTCAAGGCCTAATGGGACACTTCATACTCACGACCTGAAGGCTTATCTTCTCATGTGCACGAAGAGGATCCATACGGGGATCCGACGGAGTGAGCAAAGCCCGAGTAGTGATAGTCTTCTGAGGTTGCCTCCCCACCCTAAGTGCACAAGCAGTAATTCGCCTGAACAAACCAACATCCGAAGCAAAATGTACACATGAATGTCACATATGCATGAAATATTTTTGTGCATATCTGTCACTCACCGGCTCTACACATACATGCAGTGTGATAACCATCACCAATAAGTAACATTGACACTCATATAATGAGCCTTACCGGCTCACGGTACCCAGATGCCCAGTGTCAGTGACAACTAATCACGATCAATCCGTCACATCCTGACTGAAGTCTATGTGATATCCATGATCATTAATGTTTTCACCCAGGCAACAAAACTTCTCAGCTCACATCGCGGGTCTCTTACACCCACACAGAACTTTTCGGATACACCGTGGGTCTCTCACACCCATACAGAACTTTTCGGATACACCGCATGTCTCTCACACCTATACAGAACTTTTCGGATAATACCGCGGGTCTCTTACACCCAAATTCCAAGCTTTTCACCTGCTCCACCAAACATGTAATTTATCATTTGATCATTTTACACCTCGTAGTCTCTACCTTAGACTTTGTCCCATTTCCGAGCTCACGACTGTTCCTGGCTGATGAATGAACAAGACCATGCACCCACACTCGACTCAACATGACTATTGCGTGCATATGAAGTACAAGATAATGCATTTTCATATATTACATGCATATATGAGTGCTACATGCAACATCATCCATAGCATGGATAATTATATTAATACATATAATTCTCTTCAAATACCTGACCCATGTTGCATACATCATGACATACATTAACATGTCATATTCACCTTTGCATGTTATTCATACAAGCAATAACACATAACAAGGTCTCAATCTTGGACCATCCAGCAGATTTCAGGCCCCTTCACAATCATGTTAGTTTGTTCAGCCGTCATCCATACAACGTAAACAACCATAAAACCTAGAGCTTTAGTTTCGGTTCAAACCTTAACCTGATCTTGGGTACATGTGAAACCCGATCATAAAATCCTCTATCCTTCAGTTCCAAGCTTTTGGAACTAAACCATATGGCCTCTCATGACCTCCCATATTCAGTCCATACCATACCCAATACAATAGCCTGCAACATGCCATGCACTGGTCATGTCAAAACCTAACTATTTACATCGACCTGACCAAACTTTACAACCTGCACATGGTGAAAACATAGGTTTTCAGTAAGGTTATAATCACCCACTGCCATCCACAGGCACATGGATGGAATCTTGACTAAATGTTCTTTCCATAGAATTCCAGAACACACGACAGGTTCAAGCGAAGTTATGACCTTCCAAAGTTAGAGGTCACACGTAGTCAAACCCAGCCGAGCTGACCTGACTTGGCCGAGCTGATCTGACCTGGCCGAGCTAAGCTGACCTGGATGAAATCTTCTACCCTCCAAGGCACATGGCTGGAATCTTGACTCAATGGGCTTTCTATAGAGTCCAGAACACCGAAGGCAGGAGTTCGATTGAAGAATTATGACCTTTTCAGAAGTTGGAGATCTGCGTAGTCAAACCCAGCCAGCGACGACTTGGCCGAGCTGTCCCTGACCTGGCTGAGCCCAGGCTGACCTGGCTGAGCTAACCTACTGCCCTCCATAGGCACATGGCTGGAATCTTGACTCAATGGGCTTTCCATATAGTTAAGAACACCCAAAGCGGAGTTCGGACCCAGAAGAAGTTATAGGCCTTCGAGTTGGAGGTCACCGTGATCAAACCCGGCCGGGTGACCTGACTTGGCCGAAAGCGTTACAACCTGGCCCAATCTGGGCTGGCTTGGCTGAGCTCACCTAATGCCCTCTAAAGGCACATTTGGAATCTGACTCAATGAAACTCCGCCAGATTCAAGAGCCCGAAGCGGAGTTCGGTTGAAGAAGTTGAGCCTTCGAGTTGGAGGTCACACGTAGTCAAACCCAACTGAGCTGACCTGGCATGGTCGAGCTAAGCTGAGCTGGCTGAGCTCACCTACTATCCTCCACAGGCACATGGATGGAATCTTACGCTCAATGGTCTTTCCATAGACTCCAGGCAGAAGCGGAGTTCGGATGAAGTTATGACCTTTAGAGTTGAGTCTTTATAGTCCAAACCCAGCCGAGATGACTGGCAGCGTGACCTCTGGCCAAGGGGCGACCTGCGGTGGCTGACCTCTGATCACATTGACCTCGTGGCCGACCTCTAAGCGCCGACCTCTCAATTTAAGGCGGTGTAAGCAGTCCTAGCAGACTATAGTCGAATTGAAATTCAAAACCCAACATCAAAGTTCAACGTGTATTCTGATTCACGGGAAGGACTCACTACCAAAATTTCCTTTATTTCCCGCAAACCAGTTCTAAAGTCGGTTAATGTACCACAATGTAGCGGCTTCCCATGGTTCAAAATACAACCAAACATTCCTTAGGAAGCAGAAGACCCAACCACCACACAGCCCTTAAGTGTGGCGCCACAGTTTCGAGGGTCTGTTGACCCGGTCGACCCTACGGAAAAGAACTGTGTGTCTCATATCATGAGGACCCATTTATAGTAAAAATGGCCACATTGGCCTGCCATCATACTCACCCAAATATATCCAACTATCCACGTAGTTTCAAGAGTTGTTACATCGCTCTTAATACAAACATGTTTCAATTGTAATATTTCATACATGTTTTACAAAAACGTAATCAAAGCCACATGTCGACTTTCTTCTCAAAAGCGGCCTCTAATGAGCGTCGTCTTCCCAAACACTCCCTATACCTGAAATAATTTTCCCTCGTAGTCAATAATGCCCGATGGTTGAATTACTACAGTGATTCCTCCACCTAAGTGCATGTAGTAGCAACGAAACACATTCAATGATGCATGATCCTGTAAATATCTACGCAGTAATCCATGTCTCGGGTCCTCACCCAGGCTCCTCACACATGCTTATGCCATGTATGAAAATGGAATCTTCAAACAAAAATATTTGTTGTTTTTTATTGTGAGCAGCCCTCCGATGTCTCATCGTTGGACAATCCTCAGAGATGAATTTGTTGGTAACTCTCAGACAATTCATGAGCCTCTCCGAGTGAATTGTTAGAGGATTTCCCAATACATTCTGGACAACTTCGATAAAATTCTATTTTATAATTTACAAAAGAATTCATCGTTTGGACCCTCAGTTTTTATTTGTCATGCACTCACACCTACTATTCTAAGGTGCCCAGGTGCATATGAAATGCAATATGCCATTTCCATACAACACATGTTAATATATCAAGCATGCATATATTAACAAAATTTAACACACAATAACATGTTATCCTTTCGAGGCAATAATACCAAAATCGGCTCACATGGGCCAATAAACAAATGCATGATGCCAATGCATTTATTTTATGTCACATGAATATTTATAAACTACATGCAACATAAACAATTCACGGATGGTTATACCTCTTACACACAATTTGCATGTTATTCAAATATCAGCAGCAACACACGAAATTAAGCACACAAGTTATTTCAGTCCAGTCAGTCAGGACCTATCCAAAATGGTCCCAGAAATTTTTAAACATTCGGTCCGAGATTTTGGGATTGACTGAAAGCAAACCTCACGGCTGCACCATCGAAACCATTTTAAATGGCTCTTAAGCCCGAAAATAAACCAAGTAGGAGAAGACCCTATAAGAGTTCAAAACTCCACAAAGCTGTATCCACGTAAGCTCTTGCAGTGGGAGCAACTTTGTCTTGGCTCCATAGGGATTCAATGATTGAGATCATGGGAATTTTTTTTTTTTTTTTTTTTTTTTTAGAATGTGGGCTTCTCTCTCTGGAAATCCTTTCCTTTCTCTCTTTCCTTTTCTCTCTATTTTCCCTCTCTTTTCCCCACTCAAACAATTGGGTCAGTTGTTAGTGGGGAGAGTGACTCCCTCTTGCCACATGTTAACCTCACGATTTAGTTCATTTAGATGTCTGTCATATCAATAATAGTGGATTTCCATCCACTTGGGAATGCCACATGTCCACGTGGGCCCCCTTGGCTCTCTTGTTTGACTAACTTCTTTGACTGTTCCTCTTGAACCACTCCAAAATGTGCCAAGTGTCCCGCAGTACCCTCGCGATTGCCTCAGCGTGTAAATTCAGGTGTCTCGGAATCGCGTGATAGCTAGATTTCGCGAGGCGGTCGACGGTGAAGTCAGGTCGTCCTTAGAGATTTTAGAAAAATTCCAGGTTTTTGACCAAAATTACCATTTGCTCTTTTCGGGAAAATTCCGAATTTCTGGGGTTTTACACAGGGTGAAAATAACAAGTAGGAGAAGGCCTACCTCTTGGGTTTACAATCGAAACTTCACAAACTCTAGATCTCATAAAAACCCTTGTGATGAAGATGAACTCTTCCTCTTACTTAAGCACAGAAAGCAGTAAGTCCGATCACTGAAATCAGAGAAAGGTGAAATTACTCTCTACAACTGTCCTCTCAAATTTTGATTTGCTTTTTCTCCTATAACCTCTCTCCCAGCGGTTGGAGAAGATGAAATCAAGTGAGATGTCCTCTCACTTGCCACTTTATCAAGTCTAGTGGCTCCTTGGTTCTTATATCTGCCTTATCCATCTACCTTGGATTTCCCTCAAATCATGTGTTGTCACATGTCTCTTCTGGGTCCCACTTGAGCTTTTTTTTTTACTAGCTCTCCACTTGACACATGTCTCATCTTAAGCCACTCAAATGCGCCAAGTGTACCGCACTACTCTCGGTGCCTCGAAAAATGTGAAATTCGTGTCTCGGGTCGTGAGAATCGACGTGGTAGCGCTAGATTTTGCAAAAGGCGATTCCAACGGTAAATCGACCGTCATCGAAGATCTAGAAAAATTAAGTTTTGACCAAATTATTTTACCCTTTTTCGAAGAGTATAATTTTAAGGGTCTTATTCTCCCCCTTAAAAAATTTCGTCCGAAATTCCACCTGAAAATCTTGTATGTCATGCATATGTAACCTACCACCGGCTTCAAATACCTTTGGTGTAGCAATGACCTCCTAAAAGGTCACAATCAACGACAGCCCGTTGGGTCGCCAGCCTAATCCATGCTGAGAATGACATCAGATCAAGTGTGTCTACCACCCGAAGGTCCTCATGTTGATTAGTTTCATCACCCTTTTCTTTAAGCGAGTTACTATACGACCTTAATATAGCTCAATTTAATATCAAAATTTTTCATGTTCATTATTATTGTTTTGAACCCCTAAAGGTTATGTTTTCTAACCTTAGCATTCCACTTTTCCTACATACACTTTACCATGTATATACTCCAGCATAGTTCGTAACACTGATGCGATCACAGACATGGAACACATATCATAACACAACATGACACACAGTATGCGAGTGGTCTAAACCCGATCCATAAACTCCTAGGTAGTCACCTACCTAAACCCTAATGCTAAGCTGAATTGCTTGTACCAAACATCGAGTTCCAGGTAATTCGTATACCTTAGTTCTGATACCAAGCTATGACGCTGGTATCCAAGTTCCTCCTGTATGAGTCATGGCCCTGGCCCATGTCCTGCATTTGGGTAATTAATTATCACTGTGCTTTGATCTTTCATCTTTATGCGCCCTATCCGGGTCTGTTGTGCTTACAAAACTTTGTGAATATAAGACATCTGATATCACTCATTTGTCTCATATATGGAACCCATTTACATAATTTTCTTACACAAATATGATTTGTAATCATTTTCACTAAAGTTTGATGCTACAGCTCACACCTTTTGTAGCAAATCTCCCAGAGTTATGCAGTATGTCTTATGCCATTATGTGCGCAGGCTTCATGGTAATTTAGTACCATAATAGAATTTTTTGAAAGTTGTTTTAAGGGTGAAATTTTAAAGTTTTAAAGAGTGCTGGCACTTTTGCAATTAAGGAAAGTGGAGGTGAAAGTATATTTAATGGAAGTTAAATAGTAAAAATAATAATAATAAATTGCCAAAATAGTTCAGGGAAGTCTCGAAAATTCTCTAGATCTCGGATGTGGCTTAGTTGTAGTTCAGTTAGATCTCCTGAAATCTAGTAACCGAGAAAGTTTCGTTAAATTCGAGATAGTCGAATATTTTCATTCTGGCGACGAGTTTAGAGTGAAACACAGCGGATTTACAGAAAATCTCGAAAAATGGAAAATATTTAAAGAATATTCAATTATGATAAAAATAAAATTTTTCGAGACAAAAATGGATCTGAATGAGGTAATGAAATTATTTATCTAAATAATAATAATAATAATTAAGAAAGAAAAAAAAAGGAAGCGAAAATAAGAGAGGGGCGTAAGGCGATTTTATTGCATTTCTCTTCACTGATTCTCTCAGTTATGAAAATCGGATAGTAGGTTTTAATCGACGAGAAGAGCAAAATTGGACTACGCGAAGGGAGCTACGCATAGATGGAAATATCTTAGCCTTTTGTCAAGCTTTAAAAGGTAGAAAATTTGCCTAATTGTGTTATTTCAAGCACAAAAGGTTATGTAATGGCTTGAAATTTTCTTAAGTAAATGTAAAGGTCGTAAACTTTAGTCAAAAATTTTTAAGGCTAGAGGTTTAGGAATTTTTAGGAATTTTTAATTTGTGTTCGAGACTGATCGGGTTGAATTTTGGGGACTATTTCGCGGTTTGATTGAAATTTCGGGATTATAATCGAATGAGTCGACAAATTTTGAAATGTTGGTGTTTTAGACTCTGGAAAGTCCCTTGGAGTCAAAGTTGACTAAAGCGGATAGTTTTTATAGGACATTTAATGGGTATGGACATTTTGGTCGATTTCACGTCATATTGTAGTGTCGTATGAATGGGGACTAACCGTAAAGTTTTGTTAGAATCGAGTTGGATTCGATCTTAGTCATTTTGAAAGCCACATGTGTGTTTTTGGTTAAAGCGTTGGCGGGGGCATTTTCGTAATTGAATGAATTGTGTGGCGATTTGGCATCAGACGAGAATCTAGAGTGCTTGACAGATTTGAAAGAAATTAGTGGAGAAAAGATTTAATTTTCAAAAATCATTTTAAAGCAGTGTTTAAATTACAAGTTTGTAAAGTGCTTTGAAAATATAGATTTATAAAGCATTTTATTACCTCGATTGTTATACTCATTGAGAAAAGTTCGATTTCGTTATTTAAGAGGCAGTTTTTGGCCTGGTTTAGCAAAACCTGAATGTACGGCTCGATTTCCGGTCCGGATGTATTGGATTTATTTGCATTGCGAGTTATAGGATATTATAACTAACTATATTGCATGGTCGGCAATTTGGGGTTAGATCTGATATATGTTATATAGTGATGTAGTGCCCTACGCACATTCGAGGTAGCATATAATTGGCGTGACGATGCACATGCTTGATGAGGTGTTGGTTGGTTGTCATAGAGCATTTTTAGAGTTCCATTATGCTATATAGATCTGCCCAGTGTTCATGGGACCATCTTGGCGGGATAGTGTTCGGGGGTTCTGCGGGTGCGAATTCCGGGTTAAGAGGCATCCGCTTAGGGTATTTGAGAAATGAGCCTGATGGTTGTTGCCCGATTTGCCGATATAGCACTTTCGAATGTGACACGGCGAAGCAGTTTTGTAGCGGTGTAGTTTTACGAGCAGTTTTACGGCGATGACGATTTCAACGGCGAGAAATAGTTTTGAGCGATTTTGAAATGGTTTCATAGCAAAAGCTTCGATTTCTCTCGCGATTTTACAACCATTTACATGCGATTTTCTGTGGGTAAGGAAACGGCATTGAAGCTTATAGTGCTGGCGAGCAGTTTGGCTCACGAGTTTTCTGTTTTAAAATAATTTTTAGTGCAGTGTTGAAGCGAAAGACCTTTCCGGGATCCTCGGGTCTGACGTGTTGATTATATACTCGAATGAGTGTAAGATTAAAACTAACGTAAAAGTTAAATGTGGCATTTTGTATATGTAAATATCTTTTTTGTAAAATATGCATGCATGGTTTTGAGAAAAGCAGGTTGCGATAAAAGGTATGTTGGATTGATCCTTTATCTTATATTTTGATGAGGACCGAGGGTCCTTTATTGTTGTAGTTGGACATTTATGACATTGGGAGTGTATTTTGTTTTATACGGGTGATTTTGTATTTGGGCTTGACCCGCAATGCGGTCGTTATGTGGTTTGATTAAATCTAAAAGTGTGATTTTGATGAAAAGTGAAAAATTTTTATAACCCACGTTTCCAAACGTCTGATTTAGCGGTTTTGCGGCTTGGCTTTGTAACTTGTCGGTCGGCGAGCTTGGGTTCTTTATTGGAGTGAGCGAATTTCTGTCCTTGGGAAGGGTCTTTGTCGAGTTGATATTCGAAGCGGTTTTTAGCGATAGTTCGCATTTTTCGCGCGTTTTCCCACGATAATTCCTATAGAATTGTTTTTATAATGATTTTTCTATCTTGACCTACATTTGTTTTGCTAAATCCTTGCATGCATGAAATATTGAAAATTAATCTTTGAATCTTTTAATCTTGAGTTCACGGCATTATGTACGGGCGAGGTCGCGGAGTCGTCTAGGACTTATGGCGGGAGGCTTCCACAGAGAGATATCGAGCACTTCGATCGGAGAAAATGCTTGATGAATCAGCCCGGAAATTAGAACTATCGGTAGCGGGACGAGGGGCGGTACCTTGACGATGGATCGGGTTATATAGATTGTTACAGTAACTCCCATCAGACACGGGAGTCTCGGAAAGTAGAGGGCATGATAGAACGTGCATAAGTGGGCTAAAACTTATGATGAATGCCGGCGACTGCCAGGCGGGGGTACTTATGGTTAGATAGGGTTAGTGTTCTAGCTATTATATGGTGATGTAGACATGAGTCTTTCCACCATAATTCTTTGGAAAAAGGTGGCGTGGACCTGAGATTTTTCCACTGAAACGCGGTAGAACACGAGGTTTCCGTGTTTACTAGAGAATAAACAGCGAAGCAAATAGTTTATGAAAAGTTTTGAAACTTTTAAAAATGCAAAATAGCGGCCAATTTTATGAAAAGTTTGAGAACGCACTAAAGGTAGAAAGGGCAGTTTCGAGTTCTAACCGAGGGCGGCCAAACGATGAGAAATCTCCCGACACTAGTCGACGGGACCTAGTGGAGTCTAGTAGAAAGAAAGGAAAGAAGTGGACCAGCGATAGAGGCTCAGGACGAGGAGCAGCATCTAGCCAGGGACCCGTTCGATCACCAGCAGCCCTAGGAGGTGGTAGATCTTTAGGATCATCTTTTCCATTGTGCCCTACATGTCAGAGGAGGCATCTCGGAGAGTGCAGGATGAACATGACAGGATGTTTCCATTGCGGGCGGGAAGGTCCACTTTATCAGGGAGCATCCACGAGTTAATGGCCAGAACCTACGAGGTAGATGTGATGTATCTACCCGAACTGTGGTCCAATTCAGTGGTAGGGATTGGTTTAAAGCGAGTGGCGATCTGACTGGTAGAGGTCGTGGTAGGGTGTAGGAGCGACCGTGCCCGGATTAGCAGTTAATTAATTTTCGTACTCGGGCTCGGGTATTCTGATCCTGATAGGAGCGGATGCATCACGGGCGTGATTGCGGGTATGATTTCGGGTTTACGATCATGATGCATATGCATTGGTGGACCGAGGGCCACTCGTTCATTTATTTCGGTACCATTCGAGAGGCACGAGATAGAGTCCCGGCTATGGGTAGTGCGTATGGTGGTTTCAGTACCTAATGGGAATCTTATGACATCAGAAAAGGATAGTTCAGTAGTAGATTGGTGATCGAATAAAGGATTTTCGGCGAGACTTGATAGTGTTAGGTATCCATGATTTCGATATAATCTTGGGTATGAATTTGGTTATCAGGGCATAGAGCCACACTATGGGTGTATAAGAAAGAAGTAAGATTGGTTCGGGCAGAGGAACCAGGCGTGATATTTCGGGGAGTCGGAAGAGAGATCGCTGATCTCATTAATGCCATGGCCAAGCCGAAAATGCTTCGGAAAGGTTGCCAGGGTTATTTGGCATTTGTAGTGGATAGAGACGGGGGACACGGGTGGAGGAACATCCCCATGGTCGAGTTCCCGAGATGTCTTTCGGATGATATTTCGGGTTTACCCCGGATAGAGAAATTGGTCGCTGTGTGACCCAGTTCGAGGGCCAGAACGATATCCATTCCTGCATACGAGAATGGCGCCAGTGAGTTGGAAAGAATTGAAGGGCACGATTAGAGGAATTGCTAAGCGAGGGGCTTCGTCGGAGCTAGTACCTCGGGAGCTTGATTCTCTTCGTAAGAAGAAAGATGGAAGCTTATGGTTGTGTATATATAAGCAATTGAATTAGAGCAACAATATGCAACCGATGTCAAGCTTCCTCGTATAGATGAGCTATTTGACCCGGTGCATGGATCTCGGGTATATTCTAAAGATTGGCTAGGTGTTTACCATCGAGTTGGTCAGGGAGAATGATGTTTCTAAGGCGCCTTCGGGACGAGATACGGTCCTACGAGTTCCTAGTGATGCCATTCGGTTGACTAATGCTTGTATTTGCGTTCATGGATTTGATGAGCGGTGTCGATCGAGTATTTAGATAAGTTTGTACGTCGTATTCATTGATGACATTCCTAGTGTACTCGGGCGGTTCGAACATGAGCATCTTCGGACGATGTGCGGGTCTTAGGAGCGCCCGATTATCTGCGCAGCTAAGTTTAGTAAGTGCGATTTTGGTTGAATGATAGCTTTCTTGAATTAAGTGTCATTTCGGAGAAAAAGGTATTAGTGTGGATCGCCGGAAGATCGAAGCTATAATTGAATTAGAAGCCACGCGGTGTTTTACGAAGTCAGCGATTTCGCTAGTTGGCGAGGTTATTACGAGGAAGTTTGTTGATGGATTTTTCGAAGATAGCAGCCAGTTGACCAATCTATTGAAAGGATCGAGGAAATTCGGTGGTCGGTCACTACCCGACGCATAGTTTTGAGGGAGCTGAGACGGTGGCGGCGGCTCAGTGATAGCACTGCGGAGTCGAGAAAGGGCGGTTCATGTGTTCTGTAGTGATGCCTCGGACAAAGGGTTGGGGTGTGTTTTGATGCGGGATGGTAGAGTGATAGCTTATGCTTCCGTCGATTAAAGCCTTGACGAAGCTACCGCGTGATTCCCAGAACTAGCAGTAGTAGTTTTTTATTTCCAAGATGCGGGGCATTATCTATCTGGTGTTCGCATCGAGATATTCTGCGTCATGGGCTGCAATATATCTTTCACTCGAGAAAAGAAACAGCAAGGCGTGCCGTGGTTGGAATTGATTAAGGATTATAGATTACTTGCGATAAGTCTCTGCATCAAGGAAAGGCGATGTAGTGGCCGTCTTGGCCAAGCAGGAAGCGGGAGGGGTTCCCATGCTTATCTGGAGACGATTATATCTCTGGCATTGTTGATAGAGTTGAGATCTTTGGGAGTTCGGTTGCGGGTGGATTGATCTGAGGACATTGTTGGCATCATTTTATGTTACGTCCTCTTCTTGTGGATCGAGATCGAGGAGGTGACGGGTTTGGGATGATTAAGTTGAGCGGGGTGAGGTGGTAGGGAAACTAGAGTTCCGGATCGGAACGATGGGCGTAATAGTTAGAGGAATCGAATGTGTGTACACGAAATAGGTGAACTAAAGGAAATCATGGAAGAGGCTCACTCTTCGGCATATGCCATGCACCACAGTAGCACGAGATGTATCATACTGAGGGAGCATTATTGGTGGAAGAGGCGTAGAAAAGGAAATTACGATTTCGTATCGGTCACCTAACTTTGTCGTAGAGGTAAGGCGAGGAGCACGGAAGCCATGAAGAGATCTGACCCCTTGGAGTTCTGTATGGAAGTGGGATAAGATTCTTATGGATTTTGTTAGGGCCCCGGGAACTGGAACAACCGCGATGCCATATGGGTGATGAGTGGATAGACTAACGAAATCGGTATATTTTTCTCCCGAGTTAGTAATGATGACGGATTGGACAAGTTGGCGTTATGTGGAGAGATAGTTAGATTACATGGTGTTCCTATATCGATAGTCTCGAGGCCAGGGACCAGTTCACATCAGTTTTGGTCAGGTTCTGGAGGATCTTAGGGACTGATTGCACTTTAGCCTGACTTTCCATCCACCAGTTGATGGTCGGTCGAGGAGAGAACTATTGGACAGAGGATATGCTAGAGCATGCGTGATAGAGTTTAAGGGAAATTTGGGATGCGCATTTGTATCTCGATGGAGTTACTTCTGACAACGATTATCAATCCGGTATGGCGTGGCTCCATTTGAAGCATTGTATGGCGAGAAGTGTAGTACTCCGTATGTTGGGATGAAGTAGGGAGAGGAGGAGGCGATAGGCCCCGAGTTATCTGATTACCTTAAGATAAGATCAGTTAATGGAACGGACTGAGATAGCGACAGGTGAGAAAGTTATGCGGACAAAGCGCGGTAGGGATCTACAGGGTTTAATGGCAGCGATAGGGTCTTCCCTCGAGATTTCCCCCTTGAAAAGGTATCCTCTTTATTAGTTTTGTTCGTTTCGAGGGCGAAATGTTCTTAAGAAGGGAGGATTTATGCTTTGATCAGAGATGGTGTCTGTTATGTGGCATTATGTGTACCCGAGGCTTCCTTAATTAATTTAGTGCCGTAATAAATTTTTGAAAGTTGTTTTAGGTGAAGTACAGTTTTCAAGAGGAATGTGGCACTTTATGAATTAAGGAAAATGGAGGGTGAAAGTATAATTAATGGAAGTTTAAATAGTAAAACAATAATAATAAATTGTCAAAATAGTACGGGAAGTCACCGAAAATTACCAGATCTCGGATGGCTGGCTTGGTGTCTTAGTTAAGTTAGGTCTCGCGAAATCCACAATAACCGGGAAAGTTTCGGTTAAATTCGAGACGGTCGGAAATATTTGCGAATTTTCTAGGCGACAGGTTTAGAGTGGCTTTGAAAACGGGATTTTTGAAGATCTCGAAAATGACAAATATTTAAAGAATATTCAATTATGATAAATAAAATTTTGAGGTAGAAAATGGACAGAATGGGGGATAATATAAATTATATATGAAAATAATAATAATAATAATAATAAGAATAAATAATTAGAAAATTGAAAATCAAAATGAATAAGAAAATGTTGGGAGAAAGCCAATGAGAGAGTCTGTGAGAGAGGAGCGATTTTAATTTTTTTATTCTCTGCACTCTTTGGATTTGCGAGAAAATCGGATGAAGTAAACTTTATTGGGATGAGAGCCTGCAAGGGTGTGGTATACGCGAGAGGCTACGTATGTATATCTTGCTTGCTTTTGTGGCTTTAAAAAGTACAGAAAAATTTCTTTCTTTGGCTGTTATTTATTTCCGGGGTCCTTCTTGTGTGAGAAATTTTCTTGTAGGCAAGTAAAGGTCGTAATCTTGATTCAAAATTTTTAGAAGCCCAGAGTTTAGAATTTTTAGAAATTTTGAGTTGTGTTTCGGTGATGAGTGAATTTTAGGATATTTATGGACGGAGTTTGAATTGAAATTTGAAGTGTCGGATAAGTGGACAGAATTTTCAAAAATGTTTGGTATTTTAGACTATATGGAAAGTCACTTAAGTTAAAAGTTGACTAAAGCAGATAGTTTTTATGGACATTTTAATGGGTATGGACATTTTTGGTCGATTTAGCTAAATATCGATGTCATGCTCGAATGGGACTAGTACGATAAAGTTTTGTTAGAATCGAAGTTAGTTCGTGTAGTCATTTTTAAAGCCACGTGTATGTTTTTGGTTAAACGTTAGGCGATGGCGTTTACTATAGTAATTTGAATGAATTGTGTAGGCGATTTGAGCATCAGACGAGAATGCAGAAGTCTTGTGGATTTGAGAAAATTAGTGGAGGAGAAAAAGGTGAGTACTGAAATCATTTTCTAAAGCAGTGTTTAAATTACAAGTTTGTAAGTGCTGAAAATATAGATTTATAAAGCTTTTATTTATCCCAATTGTTATACTCGTGAAAGTTAGTTTGGTAATTTAAAGGCAGTTTTGGCACGGTTTGGCGAGCCCCCTAGATGGCATGACTCGAGTTTAGGTCGAGATGTATTTCGGATTGTGTAGCGGAGTTATGGGATATTTATAGCCCAGCTACTATTGCACGGTCGGCAGTGGGGTTAGATCTGAGTATATATTTATATAGTGAGTCGCCCTGCACGTGGGGTATATAATTAGCGAGCGGCGACTTAGTACATAGCGATGAGTGTTGGTTAGGGTTCCATCAGAGCATTTTTTGATTCGAGGTTCCATTATGCTATATGAATAAAGCGTGTTCGGACCATCTTGGCAGGGTGATGTTCGAGGTTCACTAAGATGCCGGGTTCAGGGATTCAGGCATCCGCTGGGGGTATTTTCCAAGGAAGTAAGGCCTTGATGGTTGTGACCTTGGTTATAATGTAGCACTGGATATTGCCTCGCGAAAGCAGTTCCGATGCGAGTGGTTCGGAAACGGTTTACCAGCTTGATTTCAACGAAATAGTTTCGAGCGGTTTCGAAATGGTTTTCATAGCAGCTTCGGTTTCACTCATAAGCGATTTTACAACCATTTAAATGCAATTCTGTATTAGGAGATGCAACGTGACAGCGGCATTTGAAACTTGCCGTACTCGAGCGTTTGGCTCCACAGTTTTTATTTTAAACCATTTTTGATGCAGTGTTGGCGGCGTTTCCGAGATCATCGATCCTGAAGCGTGTTGGCGATTATACTTACTAAGATAAGGTGTAAATTAAAACCCCAGTAAAAGTTAAATGTGGCATTTTGTATGTAAATATCTTTTGTAAAATATGCATGCATGGTTTTGAAGAGAAAAAACGAGGTTGCGTAAAAGGAGTATGTTGGATTGATCCTTATGCTATATTTTGATGAGGACGGGGTCCTTTATTTTGTAGTTGGACATTTGGAAAACATTGGGAGTATGTTTTTTGTTTTATAGAGGTGATTTTGTATTTTGGGCTTGACCCCACTTAGTCACGATCGTTATCTTCTTGGGATTTTCGTTAAATCTAAAGGTGTGATTTTGATAGAAAAGTGAAAAATTTTATAACCCACGTTTTCCAAATACGATTTTAAACGGTTTTGCGGCTTAGCTTCATAGTAACTTGCCGATCGGCGAGCTTGGGTGGGAGGTTCTGTGGGTGCCGGCGAGATTTCACATCATAGGAAGGGTGTCATTCTTACGTTCATGACCCGTTTCTTGAGGTGAATAGGATGCGATAGTTTGGTGCGTTATACCGTGTTGTGAACAAAATCACCAAAAGGTGCTTCATATTCACCACCTCTATCGCTTCTTATCACCTTGATCTTTCTATCAAGTTGGTTCTCCACCTCATTCTTGAAATGATGAAACATTTCCAATGCCTCATCTTTACTTTTCAATAAGTAAACATAACAATATCTTGTACGTCGTGATTAATGTAGAAAATATTCTTCTTACCACCTCGCGTTGAATAAATTTGAGATCAGAACTCTCGAATGTATTAATTAAGGTTCACTACTTCTTTCAATTGATTGGAAAGAAGTTCTTGTAAGTTAGATTCCACAAATCTTCGCATTTATGATTTGGATCTATTTATTTTAAAATTAAGCGAGGAACATTCCATATTAATTAATCGCATAATGTATCATAATTAACATGTCCTAGTCTACCAGCACACACATTTGAAGATTGAAAGCATATAAGTAGAAGGCGTGCTATTTTTATTGATATTCTTAATAGGGTACAACGATCGTTACATTCATTTTGAAGAGCCCATTGCTCCTTGCCCTTTCCATACATCCCGATTTTGAGAGGATGAAGTTGTCTGAGACAAACACAGAGCTTGAAGCCCTTCTTGCTCGACAATGATCCGGACACAGATTCTTTCAAATTTACGGCACATGCAACACATCTGTTGAGAGTAAGTTCCTTTACAGTGTCATCTTCAATACTACCTTCCCTTGGCTGGCCTTGGAAGAAGAGGTTGCCCGTAAGAGTTGTTCTCCATTATACATGGTTTGATATGATGAGAACATCTTCTTATCTTCATTGGCTGTAAACATGGCGATGACCTGTGTCCACCACCATTCCGCAGTATTCTTGCCCAGTAAAGTTCACCTCGGAGACTTCTGGTGAGAGGTTCATGTCTGAACATCGTCACTTGCGATCCACATTGGCTTGAGGGCGTTTCTTGAGAATTTCCTTGTTCCTTGCGACTCACGACGGTCCTTGCCACAGTGCCCTTGCTTGTTGCACACATGGCACTTGCCTTAGAACTTCTTAAGTAGGACCTTGCTTGGGGCAGATTGCATTGTACTTCCTCTTCTTGTGATTGTGGGAGGTCTGCCCTTGTTCCATAACATTGGCCTTGGATTCGTGAAGCCCTTACACCGCCTTCTTTTCGGATACGGTTGTCTTCTCACATTCTCATCCTTACTATCAAGTCTTCAGTCTGTTTCCTTCGGCTTAAGCTTTAGGTAATTCTTGAATTCTTTCCATAGCGGTGTGATTTTCAATAAGTACAGCCACTTGGAAGGATTCATAAGAACTGTATCCCTTCTGCGTATGTCATGCGAGAATCATAACGAGATCTTGAACTTGGTGATCAACGTCTTGAAATCAAGCATCTTGTAGTCTAGGAATTTTTCCCCTTCTGAAACTTCTTGAGCCGCATCCTTGGTCTTACTTTGTCAGGGTTCCCACGAGTTCTCTTGCGTGTGAAGCCCCTTGATACACATTATATATTAGTGTGTTGTCAGGCCATTCGAGGAGTAGTTGCGTCTGAATTAGCATGCTTCCATGCTTTCACGGTACTGCAACCACTTGCTGTCGGTTTCATCTTCCTTGATGCGACATCCTCTTGAAGGAAACGGGCGGAGTCAGGTGGTCGGGTGGAAACGACATCTTTTGTTGCCACCTTTTGGTCGGTTCCATTGAACTTTTAGAACTGCTCTCCATGACTCAGAGTCATTAGCGCCGTAGGGCGTTGGAGGAGGCACCACGGTGGGGAGTAGAATCGGTAGTCATTCTCACGGAGCAAATTATGTTTGCGAACTTGAGTATATTAAATTAATAAAATGACTGGCAAATGTTAAATAAAACGGTTTTGAATAAAGGTGGCTGTTCACGGCTTGATATCTTAAAAATTAACAAACGTGACTTAGCCAAATTACGAACGCAAAATGTTTTTGCGAATTACGATATAAAAAAAAATAGCAACGAATTAAAGCAAAAACAAATAAAATATATTACAACAGCTTGATTTTAGTTTTACTTGAAATGATCAAATAAAACAATATTAAGATTGATATGAAAACTGGTATCAGAACCGAATTCTGTTAAGTAAAACTTATATATAAACTAATATATCAACTTAGTTTTATAAGAACAAAACACGGTCTTTTGATGAAATCTGATTTTCGTTTTGCGAATTGTGAAGTTCAAATCTATAAATAAATCGTAAACAGTCTGCAGTAAATCGTCAACGATCATGACTGAAGCTGATGAAGTCTCACGTCGATTGTATTCGAAGCTGTTCGATGCGGCTCAGTGCAATAATTGTGAAGGCAGAATGTCGGGGAAGTTACGTATTTAGGAAGTGAGATCTAACGAAAAAAAAAAAAAAAAAAATATATATATATATATATATATATATATATATATATATATATATATATATATACTATACCGGTGCGATATTCAGGAGCGTCTTTGAAGCAAATAAAGTCGTACCTGATGAGCGTTTCTTGAGCAAAAAAAATACGACAATTCTGGTCTTTGTTATTTGTTTTGCTATATATAAAGTCATTTTTGTCTTGAGCGTTTTGCAAGCAAAAAAATGCAGCAATTTCTGATCTGACAAGAAAAAAAAATTATTTTTATTGGCGATTCTGATTGCCCTTTATGTAAGCGGAAAAACCAAAAAACAAACCACTGAAACTAGTATCTTGGAATTGTTTGAAATTAATATTTAGCAAATATAACTCTGATGAGTATAGCCAGATTGTAGACAATTAACACGTTTGCGGGAAAAGCCGGAAAAGTCATAACTGTTTTATGTCTCAAGGCTGTGTTGGATGCAGTCTGCTTCAAGACAATTGCTCTGTGGTGGTGCTTCCGAGACTTTTTGATTGTCTCGAGGATGAAATAATCTTCCAACATAAGCACTTCCTTTGTTGGGCTGTGGGACCGGAATTGTGTGAACTTAGGGTCTCTCTGTTATGAAATGAATGAATGAATGTATGTAAATTTTATGTCAAATAGAAAGATTGTGAAGTCATACCTCTCTAGACACTGCTCATATTTGTTTAGTGGAGTCATGGAAGCTTCAGAGGAGTCTCATTGTTGTGCAGATGAACATGACCCTTGGACGGTAGATATTACGGAAGATGCATTGGTCATATAGGCAACCCTCACATGAAATGGCCGCGATTTGATGCCCAGGTGAGTTTAAGCTAGCTCGGGCCGGGCAGGCTGATTTGGTCGCGAGCTGGCAGTGGCGCGGTGTGAACGAGCATGAGCTAGATTACATAAGCTGGCTGGGAATTTATGAGACTGAACTACTACAAGGTGGGGTGTATTTATCTGCTAAAAGTCTTGTTCCCCATCTGGAGTGTGGGACCAGTTTTCCTGACTTAAACCATTAGTTTAGTTTTGAAGGGCGATGTTTGAGCCATTCAATTCACTCCTTAATGGTTTTGAAGCTGACTCAATATATGATCTTCATCTCCTCGCGGGAGGGGAGAACACATTCCCATGTGGACCCGATGTAATTTTTAAGGCACCGAAGATAATTTAAATTATTGTACTCAATACTTTTTCGAATAAAGTTTAGGGCAAAACTTACTTTCGTATATATATATGATAGTTGGACATATATGGGAAAAGCGATGATATAGTAAATATGATATGAATATTAACATGGGGAATGTTTTTATTGTATGCAGTTTTTATGATGAGTCTTGGAGCTTTGTACAAGATGTCAAATAGGAATTAAAACAAAGGATATAGGCAATAGTAAAAGGTAATTTGTAGTTATTAACATGGGATTTGTCGGAAGATGTGCAAAATTATCTGAGATAATAAAGTAAAAATAAATTAAGTGTGGTAAATCTCTTATACAATGAGAGTAGGAATATGGGTTAAACACTTGGCATTAAGTACATAAAATTTAGCAAAGATTAGAATGGATTACAGAATTTGCTAAAGAACATAAATAGTTATACAAATCTCTTTGGTATACCAAAATACTTTTGGGAAAACTAGTATGTAAGATTTATATAGACTATAAAAAAGGATGACATACAAGAAGAGTGAGAAAATCTTGAAGAAAAGTGCCTGTTGAAATAGACTCTATAACTCTAGAAGGAAGAGAATATCCAATAAAAAGAATATACTCTACGAAGCAGATGGATTTATAGCAGGAGAAGAAGATTTATTAAAAATAGAGACAGTAGCCTTGCGAAAAGGAAAGATGGAAGAAGACAAAAGATTAATCTATGAAATTTTAGGAAATATTGTAGTAATAGAACTAATAGAAGATAATAATGAAACCATAAAATCAAATAACGACTTGGGGATTTACTGTGGAGATGAGTAGATGACTTCTCTTTTGTTTGTAAAAGTGACCTAGCAATTAGACATAAAGTGGGAGATGACCGGACCATAAACACTATAAATCAGGGCACTGGAGTAGACTGATCATATGATAGATCCTTAGTTTGAATCTGGGAGGGATTGCCCGATGAAAAACCATATATAGGTTTTGAGGTTGACCGGGAAAAATCTTGATATAGTAGTGATCCATGATTCATGTGAGATAATTATCAATCAGTATTGTAATCGATATCTATTGATGCAGTGTGGAAGAATATGCCCGAAGATGATTTGAGAAACTATGTATAAATAACTAGAAGGCCTTTTGGAGAGTGCTGGAATTTGTGGATCTTTAAATGATTTTGAGAACCTAAATCAGTGTGAATGCCGGGAGGCCGATAAAGCTGTTTTTGTAAACCCAGAATTATTAGTTTCTTAATTCTGGAGAAGATCCCGACTTTCGGACTTACATTACCTTCGGCAAAGGCGTTATTATTTAGAACAAATGTACAGATACAATTGGAAATATATAAAAAGGGAATTCTGCAAATCATTCTACCATTTTGTTGCTATTTCGAAATGGATTTAACCAGGTGGAGAAAGACGACTGCAAAACTTCCAAGAACATTAGTGAAGTAGAAACCTCTGGAATAAATTAAAAGTTATCAGCAACATGATATGATTCGAAGAACCAAAAACTTGGGGTATATGACGTAAGAATAAACCATATAATGAAATACTTAAGAAAATGTGAAATACACACGAATAACTTAGAAAGTAGATCTGAGATTTTGTAAATATATTCACACCACAAACATATGGAACACAAGAAGATCAAAAAAATAAATATAAACCCCTTAAAGATATTCTTGAAAAGATCTACTAGAAGAAAACCACCTAGATCTAACGGACATGTGTTAGAAAATACAATCCCAAAGAATATAAAAATAAGCTTAGAAGTGCTTACAATATGTGGAGAGGCAGGATCATTGAGTACCAAGTATTATAGAAGAAAGAAAATCTGTAATGCACAGGAGTAATAACTTTAGAAATTACACAAATGAAAATTAGTAGAAATAGGCAATGATAGATCTTGAAATACGGTATAGTTAGCATAAAGAAGGAAAAACTGAAAGTGTGAAAATGATCAATAATGATTTCATGAGACTAAGAATTTTTTGGGAACATAAATCATGGACATAATATTATGAACATTAATGGAAAAGAATAGTGGACTTGATGAGTGATAAGATGTTTTAAATGTGGTTTCAGGATAAGATTAAATAGAGCAAAATATCATAAATATTATTTAGAATGATGTATAATATTGTGAATAATATTTTAACATAACCTAAGTATTAAAGGAATGAACATTAGGAGAAAATTTAATACTCTCTCTTTAGATGGAAAATTAATAGGGGTGAACAAGAAATAATTTGTGTTAAAAGGAAGATATAATGATTTAGTTATAAAATTTTTGAAAAACATATAGGAAAAGAAAAAAATTAAATCCCAGAAGGTATGAATGAATAATAATGTAATAATCCATCCTATAGAAACATGTAATAACTATGAGAAATAAAGGCTTATGAGTAGATGGTACAATAAGGATAAATAATTTTTAATGAAACATTACTATAGATACAGGATTGTACTCATGGTAGATGAGAAAATATCTGGAAGATTTATAATGTGTGAGAAAAAGCCTGCTACTTGACCTTACAATAAGTAGGCGAGTCTTAATAGATATACCCGACCATTTTACAGTGCAGCGAAAATATCTTTTATGAGAAAAATTGCTGCTCTATAGAACTGATAAAGATACTCATAAGTAGTTTTATACTATTATAAACACTTCAAACAAATACAAACTTTGATTGATAGGGTAGAAGAACTAGAAATTATAGAGTGAATATGTTTTAAATATTGGGGAAAAGATAAAGTGCAATGTATATTAAAAATAAAAAAATTCGGATTACTAAAATAAAAATTGCTAAGATAGAAATATTGAAAAGAATAGAATATTATAGGAGCACATATTAATGATTTATTAAACTAGATATATTACGAAGATCAAATTTACCCTCATAGATCAGCGACCTTTTAGTAAGCAAACATAGTGAACAAAAAGGGTGAAAATGGATGGTGATTAACTACAGGTTAAAAACGATATCTCTGAAGATGATGGATATGATATGCCAACAAAAGAATATTTATTAGGAAAATAAAAGATTTGTACTATATTTAGCAAATTTGATTGTAAAAGCGAGTTGCAAGTTAAGATCTTATTTCGAACTGATATGCACTTGAAGCCGGCTTTCTTATGAAGAACATTGCTGAATGGCTTTATGTCTCTTGGTATTGGTTTAAAAAATGCCATCAATATTTCCAAAGAAGAGAGCTATATCTACGTAGATGATATCTTTGTTTTTTGTAAATAAGAAAAAAACATATAGGACATCTCCAAATAGTATTAAAAGTTCGAAGAACATGACATGCATTATTAAAGTAAAAATGCAACTATTTCAACATACTAAATAATTTTTAGAAGTAATAATGGGAAATGGTAAAATATTATTACAACCATATATTTCAAAAAAAATTCAAACATTTCTTGATAAATGAAGAAACAAAATTACAAAAATTCTTGGGATTATTGGCTTTATAGATGTTTATAAAAAGAATTAAGTAGGATTGGGGACCTACATTTTGGCTTAAGTGATGAGTGGTGAGAGGGACCAAAAATATTTTTAACCAGAGAAGGGAATGTTAAGCTATTAAAAATCTCAAATAACTAGTCACAAAATTACCACTGAACCACCATTAATAAACTATTACTTAATAATTGAAACGGATGGATGTAGCTAGGATGGGAGACGTGTGATAGCAAAACCCCATAAATATTCAACCAAAAATACAAGAAAAAGATTTGTAGATACTTGGTAATTAATAACTAAAAAGAATAGAGGGTAATATCTGTTGGGTATAGATCTTAAGAAATACATACATAACATATGTCATAGATAGTTTTAGAATATTTATAATCCCCAGAGGAAATCTTAATAAGAGCAATTTGTGATGATAGTAAAGTTCTACAAACTAAAAAAACAGAAAGATATTATAAGAAATTGTTAGAATTTCATAAGGATAATTAATACAGGTGTAAAAATAGAAATAAAACATATCAAAGGAAAAGACAATAGCCTAGCAGATTCACTAAGCGGACTAATAAATTAATTTTTATGTCACAGATGAATTGGCAGATAACTAGGATCATTCCAACTTATTCTAGTAAATACCAAGGACAGGTATTTACCTTCAAAAATAATTCTCTTGAGGTATATCCTAAAAGTAACATAACCTTTAATTTGTTACCACATTTAGAACTAGACGAAGAACAAAAATGAATTATAGATAACCTTTGGATTAGTTTCGACTGAATTTTTAATAACCAAACTGACAGAGTTTAGATGAAATATTTTTTATTCTTGTTTAAGAATTGTTTATCAGAATATCTTGGCAAAGGCCATGGATTGTATTTTGTCTGGGGGTCCAGTTTGATAACCCGGAATTAACCGAATTCCTATGAATTTCGGGTGGCAGATATCACACTATTGTGTCCCATTTGTGAGATCCATATTTTTCCGCAAAATCGTCTTATCCTTTGTTTGAGGGCTATGACATCTGACTATATATGAAGTATAACCATGAATTCATCACGGTCTCTGATATTAATGGTAGCATAAGTTGTGTAATAATATCCGATATACAACTATATGTAATAGTCTATAGAGTTTATTACAGCACTCTTGCATATAGAACATATATTAAAACTGGCTTGTTCAAATATAGTTTACGAAATATTTTATCAGCCACATCCTGGCCCCGGCCCGAAATCCTGACCTTGAGTGAGCAAATCTCTGCATTGCTCATTGTACCTAAAAGGGGTCATGTGGGGTGGCAATGCGTGAAATAACCCCTAAAGGGCTACTCTCCCTTGTACCAATCTTATGTCTGATACCATAATCACATCACATCTGTTTAATAGAATTTGCAATCCTATCATGGAATCTTTACATGTATGAATGAGATGAGACTCATCACACATGTCCGGTGTTTCCTAGCGGAAGCTCTCACTGCAAATGCATATGTCGAATGTGAAAAAAGCCGTCTATTGATGTTTAATCGTGACTATTTTAAAACAAAATCTTTTTGTTTTTATAAATCAAAACTCATGAATAAACCTCCCGATGTTCATTTTATTTAGTAAAATCTCATGTGTTTACGCATTTGTGGGACAGTTTCTAGGTTTTTCACCCGCAGACCTTGTACGCCTTCCCGACATTTTTCACGGGCTTTCACGGTAGGTGATCATGTCTAGCAAGTAACTTTACCTGGTTCGCGAGGGGTATCTATCCTTCTTGCTATACTTGACACACGTATTTTTCATCTTTGTGCGATGCTTGGACTTCGTTTTGGGCGTTGTTGCATTACGAGCTCACCACCCATTCTGCAGAGCTGATGAATGATCATAAACATGCACACACACCCAGCAATGCGGTGTCCACTGTCGTATGCAATGAAAAATGCCAATGCATATACTTATACGTATTACATGTATGAAAACCATACATGATACATTTACATTACATACTTTATACTAAGTATCATGGATAATTATATCAAACACACGTAATTTACATCCATTCATGTTAATATATTTTAAACACCCATATATCAACATATTTTCAACACATTCAGCATGTTATTTAATTTCCAGCAATAGCACACCAAAAACAGTCCACACAAACTAGTCATTCTTGGCCAATAATCTGGACTCAGTCCAGAAATTTCAGCTTTTGGGAAATAACACACAAAATCCAGCACACATTTTCTAGTAGTCCCGGAACCAAAATTGGCCAAAAATGCATTTCTCAGTCGTTCCAGAACCCATGGCGACCCGGATCACGAGCTTATAACCGGAGTCTGACGTCGAATAGTTCGATGTCGAAAACTTCGGTCCCATGGTTGGAATTGTACTATACGGTCATTTATAGCCCTTAAGTGAAAAGGAACTGAGTGTAGAGATGAAAACCCTGCCTTTGGGCGTAAGCGAAACCCACGAAATTACAGTGCCACGCTGGCGTAGCTCTCGTCGGCGTGAATGCATATCTATTCTTGGCGTGTTGGCCCAGTTTGATTAGCAGGAGATCACGAAAGAAGTGTCGTTCCCTTTTTTTTTCTCTTTTTAGTTTAGGTACCTTGCTCGATCCATTTTTTTCCTTTCTTCGCCTCTTTTGTTTTCTCTCTTTATTTTCTTTTCTTGATACATCAGCTTGAATTGATCGAGTGGGGCTTTCCCCATATTCCCTTTCCTCATGACTTAATAGCATTGTCGCTTAACCCTTACTTGACACATGGCTCTAAATAGGTCATTCAGCAGGAAGTGCCATGTGTCATGGACACATGCCACTAAGTGGCGTAGCTACCAAGCGTAAACTCGATACCATGCCCCCTCCTAAGGGTTCCATGGCGACCCACAGTCATGCCATGTGGCAGCGTATGTCATCGAATGATGTCTCGAAAAGCGTGAAATTTCGACCGTCTGAATTGACAAAGTCGATAGCTAGATTTACGGCGAGATGATTCCAATGGTGAAATCTGTTTCGACATCCGAGATCTATAAAAATTACAGGTTTTCAACCTGTACTATAGTAGCAAATTACCGTTTTACCCTTTTTTCAGAAAAATTGAATTTTAGGGTTTCTATTAGCAGCATCAATTTAAAAACTTTTATGTTATCTACGAAGGTCATAAAATAGACATTTTAAAACATGGGAAGAAATTACTTCCCTTTGTTTCAAATCATCACAGACCATTTTTCAAAGGATTTTATAATCTAACCCAGGTCTTAGACCAATGTAAAACAAATTTAGGAAATAATTATCTTGTTAGTCCATTAGTTAAACAATTTTTAAATCACCATGGCAAACCTTATCTAAATCCTGTAGAACCATGTAGTACCCAAACAAGCAAAACTTTAGATTTATCACGTGATTTTATATTTCTCGGCTCCAAAGTAGAACCATTTTATGAAGAGTTAGAAATTTTACAGGAAAAAATATGATAGATCTTAACCCAAGATTACTTAGTTATGAAGAAACTATATGAAGACAAGATAGATAATTAAATGGAAATAAAATTGAAAAACGCAGCCTCTGAAAGGAAGAAATTCAAACTATAACATCCAAATAATTTTGACACTGAGTTTGACTTGACGTGTCATAATGTCAAGCTATAGCCTAGTTCATTAGACCAATGTGATGAACCTAGTAAGTGACGGTAGTTGGTAAGAGACATATCAAATCGGATTTATGGGTGAGACTTTCCCAACCTTTATGCCCATTAACGACAAGTTCTTTGAAATCTGTAAAAAGGATTCACTTGTGGCGAGTCGAAGGCCGGGAATCTATTATTGAAAGCCTAAGAAGAAGATAAAGATATTTGGGTAACTTTTTCACCAGGAAAGTGCTTCTCGACAGATTTGACAGAGGCGTTGAAAACTAAGCAAAGCATGGGAAAAAGCGAAGAAAGCCGTATATGGGAAAAAGACTTGGGTAATCGACAATAGACCTTTTGCGAGTTTTGACAAGAAAGAACGAAGCGAATGTATAAGAGGCGGCCTAAGATTGAATAAACGAAGGACGGCGTATTATTTTTAACTTTTAGATTATCTTTTGATAAGATTAAAATGCGAGACGAATCACGGCCGTCCGCATTGTGTTGTAATCTTATCGAAAAACCCACCATATCCAAATTTTTATATCCTTATCCTTGTAAAAGGAAAAAGTTTGGAGTTTTTGATTTGATGATGGGGCTATTAGCGATGCGAGTTCAGAAGGGGCATCATTTTTATTTTTCTGATACGGGTCCCCCTTTGGATCGAAAACAAAAATTGGAAACCTTTGTGAGCGATTGCCCGTAGGCAGTGTCAATGAAGCATTAGTTCTATTTAATTGCACAACCGCGGTCTGGAGTTGGCTATTGGATGATAGCTGCATGCGACGGGCTGCTTGATGTCACGCGCATGGCGCTTTAAGCACCACGACCAAGGCCATATGGTAGGTGTGCACTACCCACATGTAGATTCTGCGTCGCAACAAAGCGTTGAGAAGTGCGTCACGACAAAATTTCTCTATCACCGGCGCACTTTCGTCGGCGTGTCGAAACGCGCCTGGCGCGTGTCTTGGCGGGTATCGCGTCGCGGTAGGGACATTGTCGCCACCGCCCACCTTAGCATGAGCTGCAGCCGTGTCTGGTGGAGTTGCCTTTCCTATCGCGACCGGCTCTATCGTGACACACAATTTTCCTGCATCGCGACATGGCTTCCTACTGCCTTGGCTCGCTGCATGGTGACATGAAACCTCGCTCGCGATAGAATCCATCCTGCTAGGCCGAACTCTGTCACGACTAGAGAAAACCCCTGTCGTGACACCGCAGCCCCTGTGGCCAAAGACCCATGTCGCGACACAAAGGACCATGTCGGGACATGGAACCAAAAATCTCTGTCGCGATAGAAACACTAAAATGGCGGTAGCCACCTTTTCATTCTCTTGCACTTCTCTCTTCGATGTATTTCATCTAATACTACTGCCTTTGTACAACTTGCACGGACAATATAAAATCCGGGAAACTATTAACACTACATTGAAACAATCCAAAAATAAGTTTTTATTCAAAACTTCTCATTTACAAGTATAAAACTGGATATTCTATCCAGAATATTACAAATACATGAATAGGCTATAATCTGGCCTTTTTCATAACTAAACTCTTGGACCTGTTTCAGCTCCCTATGTACCTCCAGATATATTACATAGAGCAAAATTTCATAGATGTTATTTAGAATGATGTATAATATGTGTAGAAGAATATTTCAACACTAGCCTAAGTATTGAAAGGAATGAACATCAGGAAAATATAAATACTCTCTCTTTAAATGAAAATATTAATAGAATAGAACAAAAAATAATTGTGTTAAAGGAAGAATATAATGATTTAGTTATAAAATTTGAAAAACATATAGGAAAGAAAAAATTAGGAGAAATCCCAGAAGAATTTATGAATGAAGAAAACAATAATGTAATAATCCACCCTTTAGAAACATGTAATAAATTAGGAGAAATAAAGGCGCCTCAAATATAATGTACAATAAGGATGGAAGAATTTTTAATAAAAACACGTCTGTTTATTAGATACAGTTGTCTTCATTAGCAATTATAGATGAAATATCTTGGAAAAATTTATAACCTTAGCGGAAGAAAACTATGTGGCAAAAAACGAGTAAATAGGCGAATCTTAATAGATATACCAACAAAATATTATTTATTAGGAAAAATAAAAAAATTGTACTATATTTAGCAAATTTGATTATAAATCAGGATTTTGACAAGTTAAGATCTTGGATTCTAAGCATTTCTGATATCGCATCTGTTCTTTTCTTTTTTAGATTAAGCTAAACTTTAAACTGCGTATATGATAAGCGATAATAAGAGTATCATGATATTTTGTTATCTTATCTGTTTATGCACAGAATTATTTATTTAGGACTTATTTTTAAAATTAAAGAAATATATGATTATACTCCCATGATGTTTAATTAGTCAAAAGATTTTATAAATGGTTATTTGTTTTGTTTAAAAATAAAATTAAAAAAGTGATAAGAGAGTACGAAAAACCCTAAGTATGACTTATTCCACTTTTTATACCTCATTTTATCATCCCCTAAATCTAAATTATAAACTGAATCCCGGTCCTCTTAAATCTCTTAAATTATTGTTTTATCTTATTAAAACAATTCATAAATGATTAAAAGATATTTTGGATACTTAGGGTCATCATCAATGGGCATGGACGGAGGAGGGGGAGAGAAAATTACAAATTACATGACAGAAGATCACATGAAAAAGCTTGACAGAGGAGGGTGAGAATCAGTCCAAGATTGCCACGTGTCCATCTCTAAGCATTCTACACCCTTCATATCCTATCTTCTCCCACGTGTCCCCCCTCACTTTTCGGATATTTCCTTTCGTTTGTCCATAAATCTTCACTCCGCGGCTCTACTCATTTCTATCTCTCTAAGAAGGTCCTAGAAGAAAACGGAGTCCTTTCAGTTTCCGGCTATGGCAACCCTCACCTCCTCCCTCTGCTCCAAACCCTCCGTTTTCGATCCACACAAATCTTCTTTTCCATGCTGGCGCTCCTATCGCCACCCAGAGTCGCCTGAACCCGGTGAAATCCACGCCGGTGAATCTCTCCGTCACCTCTGCAGCGACGCCGTACGACCTCCGGTCGTTCAAGTTCGACCCGATCAAGGAATCGATCGTCTCTCGCGAGATGACCCGCCGGTACATGACGGACATGATCACCTTCGCCGACACAGACGTCGTCGTCGTCGGTGCTGGCTCCGCTGGGCTCTCCTGCGCGTACAGGCTCAGCAAGAATCCCTCCGTACAGGTGGCCATCATCGAGCAGTCCGTGGCCCGGCGGCGGCGCGGTGGCGCAGCGGACAGCTCTTCTCGGCAATGGTGGTCCGGAAGCCAGCACACTGCTTCCTCTGCGAGCTGGGCGTGGGCGTACGACAACAGGACAACTACGTGGTGATAAAAGCACGCGGCGCTATTCACATCCACCATCGCCAGGCAAGCTCTTGGCCGACTTCGAACGTGAAGCTCTTCAACGCGGTGGCGGCGGAGGATCTGATTATAAAGGAAGGGAAAGTCTGCGGCGTGGTAACAAACTGGGCTCTGGTTTCGATGAACCACGACACACAGTCGTGTATGGATCCGAACGTGATGGAGGCGAAGGTGGTGGTGAGCTCGTGCGGACACGACGGGCCGTTCGGCGCCACCGGAGTGAAGAGGCTGAGGAGCGTCGGAATGATCGACAGCGTTCCGGGAATGAAGGCGCTGGATATGAACACGGCGGAGGATGAGATCGTGAGGCTCACCAGGGAGGTGGTCGGAATGATCGTCACCGGGGCCGGAGTCGCTGAAATCGACGGCTCCCAAGGATAGTAATTTTTTTTTCGATTTTCTTTATAGATTAATTATATTATAGATCTCGATGATAATGGATGATAGAAAGAAATCATTATTAAGCCAGGAAACTAAATTGTTGATTAAACGCGTGTCTTCCTTGGGTGATAATGAAGGGACCGACGTTCGGAGCGATGATGATATCAGGGCAGAAGGCGGCTCCACTTGGCCTTGAAGGCTCAGGGCAGCCCAACGCTCTGGACGGCACATACGTCGGAAATCTTCATCCGGAGCTGGTCTTGGCGGCCGCCGACGACGCTGCTGGGAATTGCTGAGGCTGTGGAAGGAAACGGCAACGGCCCCAAAACCATGAAGCCAAAATACGGGAGTCCTTTGAGAGGAATAGAGGCGATGAGGGCGAAGTTCAAACAGAATTTTGGTGTTAGGTGTTTTGTTTGTTAATAACTTTGCCCTTTTTCATGTGTATTTCTCCTTTTTTCTCTTGCGACGAGGGATTTGGTTGAAACTTGGAAGAAGCAAGTTGGAGTGCCAGACAGTCGCAAAGCATCTATTAATTTATTAATTTATGAAATAAGCATAATCATATTATAATTTTAATTGTAATATTATGAATATTAATTATGGGTTATTTATGAGATGGTTTAATATTAATTGGATAGGAGTTTATGGTTTTATTTTTTCTTTTGTTTTGATAATTTTATTTAGTTAAAGTTTAATTATTTTTTTGTGTTATATATATATATATATATATATATATATATATATATACTCTCTTCTCTCTTATATATATATATAAGCTCAAATAAATTTAACAAGATATGGTATAATATATTTAGGAGAGAATGAAATAATCATCCTTCAATTTAATCTTTCCTTTGAACTCATTTTTATATATTTGGAAAATTAATGGCGGGTTGGCAATTTTAAATTCATATTAGGAATGGATTTTTTAATTATTAATCATATCAATAAATATTTTTGATTTTTACAAAATAATTTATCCAGTTTTTAGTTGTCTTTTTTTGGGTGTGCTTGCCTTCCAATTCTCATACCCTTTTCAGCCTTTTTTGGTAAAGTATGGATAAGGTTTAGTCTTAAAATAAATAAACAAACCAAAAAAATAATTTATGCTATGATATTCAGAATATTAATAATTCTCAAAACTGTGAAGCAATGGTAGGTTTTACAAACTAAATGAAAAGATCTTTCTCAAAGATGAGTTAAAATTTCACATAAGAGATAATTAATAAGCGCATAAAAGCCCAGAAATATATAACATATCAAAAGAAAAGATAATAGCCTAACAAATTCACTAAACAGAATTAATTTATTAATTTTATGTCATAAATGAACAAGCAGGTAACTGAGGTCATTCCAACTTATTCCAATAAATATCAAGAAAATGTATTTACCTTTGGAAAAATTCTCTTAAGGTATATCCTACAAGTAATATAACTTTCAATCTGATACCTCATTTAGAACTAGATGAAGAACAAAAGTATTATAGATAACCTTTGGATTAGTTTCAACCAGATTTTTAATAACCAGACTAATAAGAGTTTAGATAAAAAATATTTCATTACTTGCTTAAATTGTTTATCATAATATTTTAACAAAAAAAATAATGGTAGTGTCAATTTTTAGCTTTTATGTTATCTGCAGGTCATAAACGTGCGTTTTAAAACATGGGAAGAAGTCCTTTGCCCATATTTTTAAATCATTCTAGATCGTTTTCAAAGGATTTTATAATCTAACGGGCATAGACGATGTAAGCAATTTAGGAAATAATTATTTTGTTGGAATGTAGTGGTTAGCGATTTTTAAATGGTATGCCAATACTAATTTAAATCCCCTTGTAGAGCACTTGCAGTAGTAAGACAAGTAAAACTTTAGATTTAACACGTAGATTTTCACTGCGCAAAAACAAATCAGGCAATTCTTGAGAAGAATTAGAAATTAAGAAAAAGAAATATGAATGGATAGAACAAGGAATTGTTTTGAATTTAGCAGAAGAAATTATATGAAGATAAGATAGAAAATCATTCTTACATAAGGTAAAAAACTTATAGCTTTTTGAAAGAAATAAATTCAAAATAGAATATACAAATAATTTTTCAAATTTAGAAAATCAACATGATACTAGATCTGATATCAAGATAGAACCTAGTCCCTTTGACCAGTTTAAAGAATTGTTGGGCTAGTTCATTTGGACGATTTAAATGCACAGTCATTTCAACGATAGACGTTGAAACGCGCTCGTCAGCTTATGGTGAGGTTTTTAAATTTTAGTCCGGTCTTATTGGCGGTGACTCTAAGATCATTAAAAGGTTATCTGAAAGTAGAATTGAATCTGTTGGCTGAAAAGAGGTAAGGATGTTTGAGTAAGCTTTTATGAGGAAAGATCTTCTGCGACAAGATTTGTGAGAGCGAGAAAAAACAACAAAGGCATGGGAAAAAGAAGCCCGACTATAAAGCGAAGCGGTATATGGAAAAGCTTGACTTGAAAATAATGCTGTATCTGGCACAATGGTTAATGAAAAATAATCGGTATATAAGAGCGACTTAGATTAAAGCGAATAGTTATATTATTTTTAACAGGCCGTCTTTTGATAAGATTAGTAGGGACAAATCTGGCCGTCGTGTGTTGTCTTTATCAAAAAAATACATAATATCGAGTACCATGTCATTATCCGCATAAAGAAAAGTTTGAAGTTTTTGATTTGGCGATGGCTTGATATTTATTTCGGAATTGGGTGCTTTAATCTTATCGCTTATCGATTTTATCTTTATCCTGTCGTCCCACCTTGTTTCTTTCTTTCCTACATATATGGGGACTTTTACATCTAAGGGGCGCCTCGAACCTCTCTCACTCACGAGCTCTCTTTTCGAGGTTCTAAATTCGTTCCGTTCCGGTCGGAGCGTAGAGATATTCGATCCGTTCAAAACTAGAGCGGAGGAACATGTCATGAAAAATTCGATTTATGTCTTAGGTTTGTTAAACGGAATCCATAGGAATTGTGTCGAATCCGTGGTATCATGTCCCGTGAACGAAAGAGTAAAAAAATTGAAATTTTGCTGAATTTATGTTATATTAATTGATTGATTATAAAGATCACGAGTACTCTTATTGTTATTTACGGGATTATGAAGAAAGGGAAGAGTCTTTAGATCTATAAGTATGGAGCGTATAGATTTGTGGATGATTGGATTTCGAGGAGCCTAGTGTTTTGATGGAGATGATTTAAATTGGGAGACCAAATAGGCGCTGGATTTCTTCGATGAACTAGTAGATGATGAAAGAGTAAATTATATACTAATGATGAAGTGATATTGACGTCGCACTTGCAAATGCATGAGATTTTGATGTTTCTGAGTTTGATGACACCCCAGTTTGATGTTGGTTGTTGATTCTTTGTTTTAAAATTTATTTGTTTATTTTTGTATTTGCTTGTATTAAATATTTTATCTTGTTTGTTGATTTATACGGGATTAACATCGCTTTAAAATATTATATTAATTGTTTAAACTTCGTTAAGGTATTAAAATATTTATGTTTATTTGATAATTTAATTTAATTAATGTATTATAAAATAATTTTTACTTGATAAATATGTTACAAAATATCTATATTAAAAATTATATATATATATATATATATATATATATATATATATATATATATATATATATATATCTCTATGCTCTCTATATCAGGCGCACCACAAGCGGTACCAAAACGTCAGAAAGCGAAAATATTAAGTTTCGATGCTCCCGTCAGTATTCTTAGAAGCGAATTTAAACTGAAAACTTACACCCGCAGCCTCTTGTCTAGCATTGTGGTATATCGCTTTGTCTAATTTTCGAAGCTTCCATTCAAGTTTTCTTCACAATACATATAAATGTGTGTTTTATCGAATGAAGAAAGTTGTTTAATGTTTTATCTACTCTCTTGTTATATGCTTAACTCTTGATTGTTTAAACTTTATGGGACATCCGAAAGGGAGTTCTTAGAAATCTTATGACTAAATATTTTATATTTTATATTTAAGCTATAATATATAAATTTGGAAAATCTAGATGCATCCTTTTGGGAGAAGCGAGATTATGAATATTTGCTGAGATTCTAGACACTCTGACATCACGTGTCGTTATTTTATTCTTTTGATTAATAAACTTTTATTTTGTCCGTTTATGCAGAATTAGTACATTTAAAACTCTTTCTAGCATTAAGGGAAAGGATGATTATACTCACAGGATATTTAATTAATCAAAAGGATTTGTAAATCTTTAAAAGAAAAAAAAAAAAGCCATATGAGAGTAAGAAAAATTCTGATTAAGACTCATAAAACTTTTTTATCCCATCCCTCACAAACCTAAGCCTAAAACTGAAAATCTCATCCCTCTCTTAAAATCATTGTATCTTTTGTTAAAAAAAAATAAAAAATCCTTCATTTATTCTTTAATTTAATAAATTTAAATGAAAAGGAAAGTTAAAGTTAATATTTATCTCATTATAGTTGCATTTAAATGGAAAAACCAAATATCTTAATAGAGATAGAGTAGATGGTAAAACCAATATGAAGTAAAATTATTAATTGTTATGAAATTACAAATCAATTTTGTGATTTTTCCTTTTTTTTTTTAATTTTAACATCTATGTATTATAAAATTATAATATTTCTATTTTTATAGAGGCTTGAATCTCTTTCCTTCTTTACATCCCGGGTGAACGGTTTTCTACCTTTCACAAGAATGTTATCTCTCTAGGATTTCACAAATTCTTTTATATATTGGCCTTTTACATCAACGTGTCTTTGTAGCGTTGGTTTGAGGTACGATTTGTCTGTTATAGAGATCTAACACGTCGATTGATGGGTATATTAAGAATTTCATCGATAGTCGAGTTGTCGGGTTCGCGGGGCTTGTTTCCTTATTTTGATTATGATGATCATTACCGTGGGAGGGGGGCAACAAGGCAACGACTTTCATCTCGATCGGTTGTATATTTACATTTCGGGCATTCGATGACTTTTGGCAATTATAGTCGACCCGATTCGAAGTGGTTTCCTTCTCGGCATGATTTCTAGTCATTCCAATGACTGGTCATTCCACCTGCCAACCATTAACTATTAAGTTAGTTCTGCTAAATTATTTTATAAAAACAAAAATATTTATTAAGCTTAAAAATAATTAATCGATAATCAAAAGGCTTAATATATACAATATAAAATAATAATTTTATTGAACAAAAAAATATATCAATTCGTACTGGGTAGAAAAACATACTTTGCATGGATTCGAAATTATTGACTGTTGATAGGGTTCGAAAAATAAGGCACCGTAAGCGTTGTCGGGCGAAAGAAGAGGTCGTGGCGAAACAACGGGGCTCGTTATTTAAACCCCGAATAAAGAGCGTCTTGAATTTAGACATTTAAGCTTTATCTTGTAAACGTTAGTCTTTGGTGTCGTAGAATAAGGGCGGCAGGTTAGTACAGGTAGATTATGGGAAGTCTCCGTGAAATCTGAAAAATAGAATAGTCACTGTCAATATTGATATGATCCCAGTGAATCTCGCGATAGGAAAAAAATACAATAATAAGACATCATCGAATCGAATCATAAAATCCCCAGATAAGGAAGGAAGATTATTCCAAATAAAAAGCTGCTCTTTCTATATCCCTTACGAATCAGATACCAATAATAACAAAAGTATCTGCCATCCAGTAGGAGCAAATCCTATCCTTGTCCATTGGTTGAGCATCTACTTATAAAAGCAAAAGTCACCCCATCGGTGAAGATGCGCTAATCTTAAGCGATCCCAAGCATTCTCTTTTCTCGGCGGCTTAGGCATCGGAGCGGCCACGGGCGAAGCCCTCGTAGTGCTAACTTTGTTTTTGCGAGAGGAGTCACGCGTCAGGAGCTTGCGGGGCCAGAAACGGCTGCGGCGATCTACCTCAGCCAGACGATCGAAGCGCATCCCGGCCCGCGGCGATCGGAGTCCGGCCAAACACCTGTCAAACCCGATTAGATTGAAAGCAAGCATCATCAGCGTCATTTATCTCAAAAATTTGCCGGGGAGTGGTAAGATCGAGAAATATGGCTAGGGTTGAAGATGGATATTTCCTTCTCCCCAAAGTGTGTTATACCAAATCCTTGTAAAATTATAAAACTTTATTTACTTCTATTTATAAAACACAAGGGAACAATTGGATTTTGGTTCAATGGGCTTATCAAAGCAAAGGGGAAGATAGAACCATGGGCCCATAGCTAGTTAATATTAAACAATCTCATAAATGTCTCATAATTAACATGCACAATTATACAATTGTAATATGATTATGCTTAGTCCATAATTAATAAATGAATCTAACATTCTTCCACTTGGATAGCATAATCATAGCACCGAATGCTTTCCACGAGTAGATTTATATAGTCGTAACGATCATATACAATTAACACGGCGAGAGGATGCTAAATCGTCGTAATCAAGCGCTTCTTAATCAAAATCATAACTTTCAATGCTTCAGCAAAGATCTTATATAGTCATAACCAATCATATACAATTAATACACTTTGAGGATGCATAAATCGTATATAATTAAGCGCTACTAATCTAAAAGCATTTCATTGACAGGAGTATTGATTCAATATAAAGAAAAAAAATAAAAAACATCGTTCTCTCATTCATCTGGTCAAAATGACACAAAATCATGAGATAATGACAAATGTCAAAATGTACATGTAATAACAAAAAAACATGAGTTTTCTTTACAAAATACATGAAAAGGCAAAACTCCCACTAAAACAATGAGTCTAGGCTCCTAACAATCCCATGCTGATAACGTGTTCTTGAAATACACAAATAGGTAAGCTTTTGGTTAGTAAGTCTTCCAACATGCTAGTAATAGTCGTGTGCTCAACTGAAATGACGGACTCTGCAACTTTCTCTTTAACAAAAAAGAACTTCACATCAATGTGCTTGGAGCAAGAAGTGCTCCTAGTGTTCCTAGAGAAAGATAACGTTGCAGAATTATCACATAACAATTTCGTGGTCTAGGGGTGAGTGAAACGACCTCTAGCTAAAAATAAAGTTCTGCAACCATATTGCATGACAAGTAGCCTCATAACACGCCACATAACCTGCCTCCATAGTAGAAGAAGCTGTAAGTGTCTGCTTGACACTTTTCCATAAAAGAACTCCTACAACCATCATAAAGATATAACCATAAGTGAAATTTTTATCATCCATGCAACCTGCATAATTGGGCTTAAGCAAAACTGACCACCTCGGGGTGTGGGTATGCGATATGTCGACAATAAGATCCTTGGTAACCTTGAAGACACCTCAAAACATTCTTAGTTGCTTTCCAATGGCTTTGACCAAAATCACTCAAGTACCTACCCAACACGCCGACAACAAAAGCAATACCAAAGCATGTGCATGCCGACATACATTAAGTACGCCCCTGTTGAAGAGCCAAAGATTTGCTTTTATCTTATATCTCAAATATCATTCTAAGGACATTAGCCTTCGGAAAATCTATCACCCTTTAGTAGTGTCTTACCATAAGAACATGGATTTTGTTCTTTTTCATAATGAGTTCAATATACGTTTTTTGAGACAATCTCATAATGCCACTAGGTCCATCGCGAAGTATTTGTATGCCCATGACATAAGATACTTCCCCAAGATCCTTCATATCAAAATGTCTAAACAATAACTGTTTTGTCTCAACCAACAGGTCAATATCATTAGTTGTGAGCAAAATATCATCAACATATAAAACAAAGAATATGTATTTGCTCCCACTAACCTTCATATATATGCATTTATCGACGATGTTCTCTTTAAAGCCGTGAAATTTGGTGACAACAACTTCATCAAACTTAAGGCCATTTGCTAAGTGTGCTTTAAACCTTAAATGTATTTCTAGAGCTTACAAACCCTGTTTTCCTTACCAACTTCCTCAAAGCCAATAGGTTGAGACATGTAAACATTCTGACTAAGTGCGCATTCAGAAAAGCGTTCTCCACATCCATCCCAAAACTTGAATTCCAAAATCAAAATGAGTCATTATAGTCATAATGTGCGTAGAGAGTCTTTAGTGGAAATGGGAAAGAAGGTTTCCTTAAAATCAATACATTATTGTTGATTGTAACCCTTAGCCACTAATCTTGCTTTATATCTCTCTACATGTCCCTTGACATCCATTTGCACCCAATAGGTCTGCAACCATTTGGAAACTCTACCAAGCTCCACACTTTATTCTGTGACATGGAAGTCATCTCATATTTCATTGCATTGATTTAGAAGTTGGATTAAGGACTAACAATGGCATCTTTGCATGTAGTTAGATCTAATACATCACCCACATCATACTCATACTCATGTAAGTAGATAATGTAGTCATCTATTGCGGGCCTACGCGCCCTTTCTCACCTCCTCAAGATTCATGACTACATCTAGGGCTACTATGTCACATCTGGGGCTACTGGATCTACATCCTCATTTGGTTCATCATCGATGGTGGCCTCTTTGGATGTGAGTCAGCAACTAAGGCTAGAATTGAAGCAGCGATAGGCACATGAAAAAACTGGGTGTTCTTTGAACATAATTTCTCTTGGCCCTTGGCTTGTACCAGTATCATCCTCAAAATAGATAGCTCAATCCGACTCAATCATTCTGGTGGTGTGCGACATGAAATAAAACATGGAACATCTTGATCCTGTCTGATAACGATAAAAGTACCCACTAATGGTTTTGGATCAGAGTTCTTGGATTGCGGGTTATGCGGTCTCACTTCCACCTTCTGACCCCTAAACATGGAAATGACAAAGACTAGGCTTCTTTATGATACATGTCACGCCCACAGATTCGGTCAGGCCGTTGGAGAATCGAGCGGGTTTCGAGTGCGAAACCATATACTGGGACTTCTTACTTTCTTTTTTTTTTTTTTTTTTTTTTTAGGCTGAACTTATATGCGCTGATTGTACAAATGATTTTAGTAACCCATGATCATTTTGTTTACAAATGAACTACCACCAGGAATGGTATCCATTAAAATTTTATACATATTTACTAAGTCCCATTTCGATACAAATGCGTGCTATGCATATCTGTCTGAGCATCGAGTTAGAGCAGGTGCTAGTGAGCACACCTCTCTGAGATGGCGCGTGCTAATCTTGGTGTGGAATGTCACGTCTCTTTATACCTCTTCGGTTCCTACGGATTGAACACGGGTGCTAAGCTTTCGCTTAGTGAGACATATAGGCGTGCTGACCCGATAACAATGTCGTCGTCACTATCTTTTTACATTTACTATTACTTATGCATATAACGAAGTCCCAATCTTATGTGACTTAACTCATATCATATTATACATGTAGATTTATCCTTTTCGATTCCACTTATCTTTCTTGTTCATATTACTTCCTGTGTCATGTATTTCTGAGGTTGTAACTCATATCTACTACATGTATGATAAATCGTCTGTGAAATAACACTCATTATACAATGTGATTCGAGCAGATCAAACTAATACCAATACATATTAGACTCTTATCGTTATCACGGTAGAAGCCATTAATCAACTCCCTTTAGAAATTACATTTCATGATGCGGGATGCCGTTAATCCTTTTGTTTCGTTTTATTATATTTTCATTTTCAGTGTTGCGGCCAGAATCCCAGGCTTGACCGGTTAGCGAATCAAGCTAGAGCGGGTTTACTCGAACATTTTCAATCAAAACATTTTGTTTCACATTTATTAAATTTTGTTTTTAAAAGTGTCGTGAGCGAATCAGGCTTGACGGAATTAGGCGGATCAGTGGGCGGTTTACTCATTTTCAATTATCTTTCAAACATGTTGTTTATGTTATTCTATTGGACCTTTTTAATTAAGCGAAACACGCACCGGGCAATCCACATTACATTTACAATTGAGGGCACATAACCTTCACATAATAACATGCATTCTGAAAATAATACCATGTTATCATAAACTCATGCTATTAATTTTCGCATGCTTTCAATATACAATCATTTACCATATCATATCATGCATTCGTGCAACAATTCATTCTGTCGAATTTATGAGATTTAAGCATACACGTAAAATCATTGCACTCGTCATTATTGGTTATTTATTTGTGGTCGCGTTACGGCCAGTTAGTTTAATGAATCCCACTCTTATCATCATTCGGTAATGTGCTGCACATTTTACAATTCGGTCTCCCATCGCGGATCTTTGTTTGGTGCACCCGACATGTGGTATTATTATGTCCGGTTCTCCCATCATGACGGATCTTTGTTTGGTGCACCCAGGCATATTGGTATTACTGTCGATTGCCTCCCATCGCGGATGTTGTTTGGTGCACCAGGCGTGTGGTATTGTCGGTTCTCCCGTCATGACGGATCTTGGTTTGGGTGCATCCCAGACACATAGTATCGGTGTCGGTTCTCTGCATCATGACGAGGATCTTTGTTTGGTGCACCGGAGCATGTGGTATGGTCATGTCATACGCCATCATGTGGATCGGTTAGTGAATCAGCGAGTGGGACATTTCTTCATGCATCACGCCATCATGACGGATCTTAGATTGGTCACGTCAGCGAGTGGGGACATTGGGAAAATTTACCGAGTGCCGCCGTGGATCTTAGATTGGTGCATCCGTCGAGGCGGTTCATTCGATATATCAATTAATTCACATTTATGACGGATTCCGTTTAATGAATCCCGTCTTTATCATCATTCATATTCATTCGGTTTTTCAAATATCCCATTTCAATTTCATAATCACTTTCGTATTATCTTTTCAAAGATATACTCATTCTATGTACATTATTTTATAAACTCATTCACATTTTCATTCACGTATACTCATTCATGTATACTCATTCATAAATACTCATTCACGTGTTCATTCACGTATACTCATTCATGTATACTCATTCATAAATACTCATTCATAAATACTCATTCACGTGTTCATTCACGTATACTCATTCATGTATACTCATTCATAAATACTCATTCACATATTCATTCACGTATACTCATTCATGTATACTCATTCATAAATACTCATTCACGTATACTCATTCATGTATACTCATTCATAAATACTCATTCATAAATACTCATTCACGTGTTCATTCACGTATACTCATTCATGTATACTCATTCATAAATACTCATTCACATATTCATTCACGTATACTCATTCATAAATACTCCTATCATTTGTTATCATTTTCTGGTTATAGGTGATAATAATCAATATATCCTCGACCATTATGTGTTCATGACTTATTGTCTTTCATGTTCACGTTCAGGTTTCATTTCGTTTTCATTTTCATTTTCCATAATCATTTTCATGTTTCATGAACACCTCTATACATTTTCATTTTCTACATTTTCCTTGTTTCATGCCTAGTACATATGGCACTTCATATTCTTGTGAAGTATGATGTCAATAGAATCACACCTCATTCATATATTCTTATTCCTCTATGAATCTACTTTACTTAGGAAGTGGAATCAATCCAATCGGATCATCCCAACTAAAGTTATGGCATTTTCATGCCAAACTAGTCGATTTACCCGGATTACACTAGAACAGTTTGTATTACTAATTTTTCCGGGGTTCTAACTTTATATTTGACACAAGGTCTTTGTACTCATTTAAATCTAAGGTGCTAAGGGTTCTATTCCAACTGGAATCACCCAATTCGAGCAGGAACTCAGGATACGTTAGTAACCGGGACTTCTCTATGTTCAAAGGCATTTGGAACCAGAATTTGGCTTGCACATGGCCCCCGATTTGAGGTGACTTTTAGGCCACTTAGGATCAGAATTTGACGATGCATACTCTTTAAGTTTTGTTCTCCTTGAAGTCTATTTTACGTAGCCACTTGAATCCCTCCGTCGGATAAGAAATGGGAAGTTATGGCCAAAATACGGCGAAATTCGAAGCTGGGAAAGCAGAACAAGTTGTACCGGTAGAACTTAACTTCTACCGGTAGAACTTGGCCAAAAATGACCAGAATCAAAGTTGTACCGGTACAAGTTCAACTTGTACCGGTAGAACTCTCCGAAAAGTGCCCAGAATGTGTGTTTTCTCACATTTTTCCATACTTTTGATACTCAAATCAATTCTATACATCCAACACACATCTAATCCTTTTCCAATCCACCTTGGAATCACTTTTCTATTCAATTTCTCTTTCATTTCTTATTTTCTTTCAAAATCTTTCCTTGAATTTCTCCCAAAATCATTCCATCATGGGTTATGATCCATCCTCAAACCAACCATGATGATTAGTTAGGGTTATTACAACCACCAACTCAATTACTTCAATTAACCATGAATCCAACCCAAGGGAGATTCTGCCTACTTAATTCCATATGGGGTTTTACCAACCCTAAATTCAAAGAGATCCAAGGTTAGAATGAATTCTAACAAAACCTAGTTTTGGAGACAAGCTATTAACCAAACCAAATCTTAGAATTCCATAAATCCATACTTAATTCGCATATTCAAAGTAGTTTTCCATACTAAAGGTCATAGTTCCATACCTTTTTGGAGCTTGGCTTCTCTTCTTCCTTTTCTCTTCTTCCTCTTCCTCTCTCCTTTTGCTCTTCCCCTCTCTCTCACGTTTTCTCTCCCGATTTGAGACCAATTTGGTCTTAATCAATTGTTTAGATTAAGGCCATGTTTGGCCCCAAGCAAAATCATTTTTGACTTTAACTTTTCATAATTGCATTTTAATCCCTTTATTCTCTTATATTTCTATTTCATCTTTCTCTATTTCCATAATGGCCTTATAACTTGTGATTTATGCCATTTATGTCCTCGGTAAAGACCACTTTACCACTTGTCTCTAATATTTATTAGGGTCTGTTTTATTTTCCGAAAATTCATATTTAGCTTTTAATATACCCTAAACAAGTCCGAAAACTGCTAGGGTATATTTCGGGATGTTACACCACAGCTCATATGAAGTCTTAGAAACAGACTTACTAGGCACTTGGTACAAAATATAGGCTGCAATTTTCAAAGCTTCTCCCCATAAGAACTCGAGTAGTGGGGAATTAACAAGCATACATCGTACAATATCAAGAAGTGTGTGATTCCTTCTCTCCACAATCTCATTACGTTGAGGTACCGGATATTTGTATGCGAGCATCGATGCCACATTCCTGAAGGTACTTTGCAAATGGTCTAGGATTGTGTCACGTCTTAGAATGAACCACTTTGATTTTCTTCCCTTGTTGAAGCTTAACTTTTGCTTTGAAAGCTTCCAAAGAGTCAGGCTTCTCATGAATGAGCTTGACAAAACCATAGCAATAATCATCAATGAACGTGATGAAATATTTGTAGACACCTATAGCAGGAGGAGTAAATGGCCCATAAATATCTATATGAATAACCCCAAGCAACTCGGTGCATTTGTCAACCTTGGTATTTCTGACCTTGGCGGTCAGTTTACCCTTGATGCAATCTACACATGTATTAAAATCCGAGAAATCAAAATCCGAAAGAATCTCATCCTTAATTAATCTCTCAATTCTTTGTCTAGAAATATGACACAAACGCTTGTGTTAAGGTAGTAGACTTTTCATTCCAATCTCAAACTTTTGGAGCTACTAGCGATATTATGATGAGGTAGAAACAAAGACAAAAGCAGGATAACTCTAATATGTAGAAGACTCCCACAAAATTACTGGGTTGCTAATCAATAGTGAATCTCGGTAAAATTTAACTTTCTAGTTCCAAAAGAAAACTATATCAGTCTATCCAAAATGATGGTGTCAATTTCTCTATTCGAGGGCATGTACGCTACATCCTACTATTCCAAAAAATTTCTTATACTAAGCTGCAATCCCAACAATATCAAAATCAACAGACTCTGTAGCATCTCCTTGTACACATCACTCCAAACTATTTAGACTTCTTAACATCATCGGCATAGATGGCGTGAATGGTAACACCATATCTAACCACCAGAGTATGAAATGACACATCGGTGATATTGGATTCAAAACATTCACTGAGTTGTCGGGTAGCTCATTTTCTCATTCTTCTCTTTCTTACTAATAGCATACCAAGAACTCTTTGCATTCTCAATCTTAGGAATGCTTATAAATAGAATCCTTCATATGATTCTTCATGATCATTAAACCATGACATTAGAATACTCTTAGTCCTCATAAGAATTTTTCTTACTTGCAGAACTCTTAACAGTGGGTTTTGGAGGAGTTTCAACTTTCAAGGCGAAGTTCAGTTTCATAATTGTCAAATTCATCATAAGAGATTTAACCCATTGCTTATAATTAGTTCCATTAATTTTCATGATATGAAAATGCTTCGAAGTTGAAGAATAAATAAAAGAGAGCAATGTCAAAATATGTAAAACAAAGACAGCAATACCAGTTGCTTCATTCTTTGGCTTACCAAATGACCCATAAAAGTATTCACCAAATGTTATAGTCTATATAATACAAAAAGACTCATACATAGGTAAGAGCAATTCACTAACTGTCATAACCAAATGTGTCAATTTTCTACCGATAGGGTAGTATAATTGTGTTGTTCATGACACTTAGTGAAATCTCTTCACCAAACTAAGCATCCTACTAAATAGTCAAGTCATCGATAAGAAAACTTCACTATCCTTATGGATCTTAGCAAAATTGATGTGCGAGACAAGAGAAATTACAGTTGCAACATCAATTCTAAAAATATCTTATATGCTTAAACTTATGAGAAGCAAGTTCATAAGCATTCAATATTTCTCAATTTTACCCAAGTACAATAATGATGGTAATACTTTTTTTCACCATATGATGTTATAAATAATGACAAATAGCAAAAACATAAATTCTTGAAGCAATATGAGAAAAAGAGAACGATAAATATATATATATATATATATATATATATATATATATATATATATATATATATATATATATATATATATATATATATATATATATATATATATATATTGCAAGAATCGGATAAAATTCGATTTAATTTTGTACACCTATTGACATATTCAAAAATTAGGTTGATTTTATGCTTTATATATAAATTCAATACATGATTTAACATTTGACTATATATAGCACTAACTTAATATGTTTTGGAAAACACTTGATCCATCAATTTCATTATATTTATACCATTGACTTAAAATTTTATCATCTTGATATATGAAGATGAAAATTCAAAGATTTTATCTTCTATGGACATATGAAGATATATTTGAATGGACATCCATTGTAACGCCCCTTCCCCCACTCGTGTCAAGTGAGGAGACGTCACACAGGACTGTGACTTATAAAGTTGATTTCCTATCATTAGTGGGTCCACTTTGAGCATAAATTCATAATGACATAAAACTTGTAAAACTACCACCGTAGTGGTGTTTAAATTGTCCTAAACATATATGCCTGAGTTCAATTACTTGTATTTATACAAGTTCTACTATTACAAAATATTTCATTTACATTTCAAAAGCAAAATCAAAAACCTACATAAGGTGGACTCCTAATGCTGTGTTGGCCTTGGCGAATGCGGAATGTCTTTGACGAACTCTTCAATACCTACACGGTTGAAACACCCCATGCGAAGCTTATAGCTTAGTGGGAAAACAAATAACATATATGACCACCTGTAGTGGTCCTCAATTCTGATATACATGTAAAATAGTCGCATATCGAGAATATTCCTTATCTCCCATAAGAGTACATAACAGAAATCTTGTAACATAAGGTACTGTTCCTTTTCATATCTTGTTGTTTCATTACTCATAACACATATATTTAAGAAGCACTTACATAACATGTGGCTCATTATGATATATATATATATATATATATATATATATATTTACTCTTAGAAGTCTTATGTACGCATCTTCCAATGAAATGGATGTAAAACAAAACAATAAGTACCCATAGGTACATCCTTATCTGAAGGCAGATGATAACATAGCAGTATATTCGAAGCGGGGCCCAGTAATGACCGCCAGGTTATAGAGCGGTAGGATTCTGACGCAGAGATCCTATAGGCATGCCTATCTATCCACTACCCAAACATAAGCAGACATTCAATTATTTATGTTTCCAGATTAGTCATACAAGTATCCTTAACATAGGTTCTTTCACATATTTATCATGATCGTTTTAATGGACTTGCACTAATTCATGTAACATTAATGCCTTAATTCGTAAGCATCATCTAAGAAGGTTAGGCAAATGCCTACATTATATTAATTATACAAATAGTAGAGACAGTCAAGTCCATTTTCCTTCTAATTCGACCCGAAATGGGGTTTTTAGACAAAGTGATCTTCTTACAAAATGTTCACCTATATCTTAAGTTTCCAAAGGCTCATGAATCAAGTCGTTTGGACCTTTAATTACAAGGCATGGTCTAAACATTCCGAACTGCTCCTGGACAATTTCTAGGAATAGAATATGGAATTGTGTCCTATATTTGAAAATTTTCTGGGAACGATAGGCACGTAATTTGATCATACTTTCTTCATAAAAGTTACTTTCCTAGGTGTCTAGTTTAAGTATAATTTTGATTCACCTCATTTAGTTCAGTATAACTCAAGATATGGTCCTAACATTTAGACTGTTACGAGATAGGTTTCATGGACAAAATTGTTCCCTTACTTTGACGAATTTCTAGTAATAATGGGGACTAAATTTGGCTATACTTCCTTTATTAAAGTTGTTCTCCCATATGTCTAGTTTATATAGAAATTTTAATCACATTATTTGAATAAAAACTCAGTTATGATTGAACAATAGAATTACTCCCATTCGAGGGATTCTCGATAACGACTTCAAACTCAATATCAGGGGTCTTAGGACAGGAATTCAATCTAGGTCTCTTCTAGTAAAATGTATCCATGGGTCTTAAATTTCCTAAAAAACTGAAATCATTCAGTTTGGAGGTCGGTGAGCCAAATTATGGCCAAAACAAGACCTTAGGGTTTGAGGAAAATTTGACAGAATCTCCCCATAAAACCCTACTTACCTTTTTCACACAAATTGTTCCTCATTAAATGTCACAACCAAAACAACAACACAATTAACAAAAACAAAAACAAAGGGGAGAGTTAGGATATTTTTCCTAACACACGTAACATGAAAGGAGGTTGAATATTTCCTAACCTTGATTTCTTGAACACTTCAACTAGTCTTCCTTTACTTCACTTCTTCCTTTCCTTCTCTTTTGCTTGTTCAAGTAAAGCGTCAAAATGAACTATCAAACCAAAATGACTTCTTCACCAAACCATAAGCCTAATCCCAAAGTGAGAAAATGATAATTGTTTTTTCTCTAGAAACCAAATTATTTCTCTTAATATCATTTCCTCAACTTTGCCCTTTGCTATTTAGTCCTCCAACTCCCATCAATTTGCAATTCAACTTATCAAAATTCTATCTTAACATACAATATTCTTATCTTATGTCATTTGAGTCCTTAATTTGACATTTTACCAATTATCCTTTAGACTTCTTTAAAAATCCCGGTTATATCATTTTTCACATTTAACACTTAAATTTAAATGCAATTTAACTTTATTATACCTACACATGTCCTTAAAACTACTAGGTATAATTTGGGGTGTTACAACTCTCCCCCCCTTAAAAAGAATTTTGTCCTCGAAATTCATACCTGAATTAAAGAGTTGTGGGTACTATATCCTCATTGTCGATTCACAGTTTACGATTCTTTTATTATCTGATGTGGTGTTACTTAAAGCACCTTTACCGGGAGGAACTTATTTGTTTCGCAATTGTTTCACTTCACGAGCTAGAATGACTTTTGGTTCTTCATCATAAGTGGAAGTCGATTAGACTTGTACATCTTATCTTTGGAAGATGTCACGATTCATGCGGTATCTCAAGCATTGGACATGAGACACATCATGTAATTTGGCTGACTAGAAGGCGAAGCGATGCGCGATTGGTCAGTTCTTTCTAAAAATCTCGCAAGGTCGGAATGCGCCTTGGACTCACCATTTCTTTCGAATCGAATTATCTTCTTTCCATGGTGATACTTTCAAAGACTATCTTTGACTTGTACTCTATGTTTTTCTTTTGGTCTATCCGACTTTTGTCTATCTATATCGACTTTTAACCTTTGATGGACAGCCAGACTTTTTATTATTGTCTTTTTCACTATATCGACCAATTTACTTTATGCTCGTTAGTCTGTCCAACATACAAGGGTTCTACATTTCTGTCATAAGCTTCTATAGAATTATACCAATACTTGTTTAATCTTATTATTATAGAAATGAAATTAATAAGGAGACGCAATTAGTAACTTCTAGAGAAAAATCTAGTACCTGACCCCGAAGCATGTTCTCGCGGGTCACTCTTTGGATTAATCACATCCATTTTGTGGATGAAAGCATACTAAAGTCGATCAAATGCCCAATACTAACTATAATTCTTTAAAAACCTTGACGTGCAGTGGATGCGATCGAGACACTATTGACCAGTGGAATCCCGCCATTCGGACATTCTCATTCCACATCTGATTCGCTAATTGATTCATGGGGTCGTCCAGCGATGGATGAAAGTAGAAGTGGCTTGAGACTTTGTAAGCACATCGCGATTACCCAAACTAAATCATGTTTCTTTTGGGTGGGGAAAATCAACACAAAATCATAATAATGTTCTTTCCATTGTGGAATTAGGATCTGGATTGCGGGCCCGAGCGATACTTGATGTTCGGCTTTTGCTGGCGACCACGATCGACATGTAGTGCATACTCTGTTTATATCCTTCTTCATTCCTCGCCACCCATATCTTTGTTTAAATCTGGTACATTTTATTTACCTCAGATGCATAGTAAATATATATTGGCACATACATAAACTTAGTTTTCAATTCCCACGGACTGGCTTAGGTACACATAATAAGTTCAACGTAAAATAAACCTTCTGTCTTCTCCTATTGAATTATCAATCTTGCCATCTTTATTAGTGTACTTTTGTTGTAACTCGACATCATTTTTCCGAGCATCAATTATCATCTATTTCAAGACAGGTTAAGCTTTTAATTGAGTTAATAACACTCCATCTGGTGCTATTCTCCACTTATTGTGATGCAGTGACAAAGCTGACATCGCCTTTTTGCTTAAGGCATCTGTCACCACATTAGCTTTTCCTAGGTGGTAATCCACATGCAATCATAGTCTTTGAACAATTCTAGCCACCGTCGTTGCCTCAAATTAAGTTCCTTCTGAATTAACAAGTATTTGAGACTTTTATGATCTGGATATATTCTACATCTTTCACCATATAAATAATGTCGCCATATTTTCAAAGCGAACACTACTGCTACTAGCTCTAGATCATGTGTGCGATAATTTTGTTCATGTGGTTTTAGCTGTCTTGAGGCATATGCCACTACTTTTCCATCGTACATCAAGACACATCCTAGTCCATTCCTAGAAGCATCACTGTAATGGTGTACTCTTTTCCCGGAGTAGGTTGAGTCACGACGGGTGCTTCAACGAGCATTTTCTTCAGTTGCTCAAAACTTGACTTGGCATCTATCAGTCCATTCAAATTTCACTCTTTTTGGAGTAATTTAGTGATTGGGGAAGCTATGACAAAAAATCCCTTTACAAATCGTCGATAATATCCAGCTAAACCCAATAAACTTCTTACTTATGTTACATTTTGGGGCGGTTTCCAATTTCTAATAGCTTCAACTTTAGTAGGATCAACTCTAATGCCTTATGTAGAAAAAATTTGGCCTAGGAATGAAACTTCATGGCAAGAAATCGCACTGTAACAGCAAATAATTGTTTTTCTTTCAAAGTCTGCAAAACTATTCACAAATGTTGTTCGTGTTCCTATTCATTCTTGGAATACACTAGGATATCATCTATGAACACTACCACAAATTGGTCCAAATAAGGTCAGAACACTCGATTCATCAAATCCATAAATGTTGTCGATGCATTAATCAACCCAAATGGCATTACTAAAAATTCATAATGACCATATCGGGTTCTAAATGCTGTTTTCGGCACATCCTCATCTTTTACTCAAAGCTGATAATATCCAAATCGAAGGTCTACTTTAGAAAAGACACCAACTCCCTTCAACTGATCAAAAAGATCTTCAGTTCTCGGTAATGAGTATTTGTTTTTCACTGTCACATTATTTATTTGTCGATAATCAATGCACATCCGTAGGGTGCCATCTTTCTTTTTAACAAACAGAATAGGAGCACCTTAGGGAGAAACACTAGATCGAATAAATCCCTTGTCTAGGAGCTCCTGTAGTTGAATTTTTAACTCCTTTAATTCCGTTGGAGCCATCTTGTAAGGTGCCTTAGAGATAGGAGTCATCCCCGGTAAATTTTCAATAAATAAATCTACTTCTCTTTCAAATGGAAGACTCGGTAGCTCTTTGGGAAACACATTCGTAAAATCTTTTACCACCCGAATATATTCTAGTTTTACTTGTCCTCGTTTAGAGTCAAGCACCAATGCCAAAAAGGCCTCACATCCTTTTCTAAGAAATCGACAGGCTTGCATAGTTGAGATTACATTAGATAGTGGGCCAGGGTGTCCTCTTTGTCACATCAACTACGCAGGACATTTGATACCACCAGAATTTCTTATCACAATCAACTATAGCCTGATGTTTAGACAACCAATCCATCCCCAATATCAAATCATACTCACAAAAAGGCAAAGCAATCAGGTCCATTGAGAACTTTTTATCATGAATCACTATTGGGAAATTCTTATATACTCAGTTAACATTAACACTATGCCCCAGGGGACTAGTCACATGTATGTCATATTCTAATTGCTCTACTGATGGAATTTTTTCAAACAAATGCTCAGTGCAAACATAGGAATGAGTAGAACCGGGATCTATTAAAGCATATATCTCCATATCATATAGAGAGAAAATACCAGCTATAACTACGGGCATCGGATCTTCCACGAGCCTTCACTGCATAGGCTCGTGCTGGAGGTTGTAAGCTAGGGCGATCTCTGTCTTGATCTGAGTGCCTCTTCGCCCCCTTTGCTATCTTGAAACACCTCGACCTCCACCTCGATCACGAGTCATTGGAGGTGCATTTGATCCTCCCCTACCAATGCTTTAAGGACTCCTAAATTATCCAGATTCTCTTAGACAATTTTCCAAGAGATGGTCTATGCTTCCACATCTAAAGCATCCTCTAGTTAACCATCTAAAAATACCCGAATGTCATTTATGGAAATGAGGGCATTTTAGGATTTCACCTTGTTCGGTTGAAGTGCCTATACCGGAACTAGGTGATACTATAGGCCCTTGGCCTTTTCCTCCTAGCCGGTAGAGGTTTGCAGTTCGGCTTAGGGCTCTCTAATTCTTTTAGGAAGAAAAGCCTCCCTCGCAAACTTTCTTCGATTTTCTTTCCGTTATGCACATTTCGAGACTTTTCCACCTCCACTAGTTGATTGCACGGTTGATAGAAATTCACTGTTGTAGAGGAAATGTAGGTGCTAGATACCTCTTTATGGATTCATTTAAACCATCCTCAAACTGTCTACACCGGAATGCTTCAGTAAGGACTACTTCTAGGCACATATTTACTAAGGTGGCTAAACTCCTTTTCATATTCAGCTACTGACAGATTTCTCTGCTTCAAATTCAAGAATTGCTTCCACTTGACCTCTTTATACATATCAGTATAATACTTTGCTCGAAATTCTTGGACAAAGAAATCCCCGAGGTATCAGGTTTGGAAGTCGTGGACGCCTTAGGACAAGCTTCCACTAATCATAGGTCCCACTTTGCAGAAGTGAGACGACACATGAAACCCTCTGCTCAAGAGGAATCTCACTTCATCTAACACCCTGCAGAAACTCTAGCCAAAGGCTAAACCTTCGGATTCTTCTAAACTTGGTCCATGAAATTCTTTAGCTTAATGTCTTCTCACCATATCAATTAGAGCTTTGGGGGCTATCAATCGCTCTAAAACCTGAGACATATCATGTGAAATCTTAAGTAAAGCTTCATTTAGCTTGGCAAGAATATCATGGTCACTTCTAACCAATTCAGAAGGATCAGAGGCTGATGGACCTTGTTCCCTAGGATTGAAACTTTCGGTAGCTTCTTCAACAGTGTCTTGGGGTTGGTCATCCTAGTTAGAAAACAAGGACATCTGCATTAGGCCAACACATTGCTATACACATGCATTTCTAACTTATGAGCTATCCATAATCGCCTAAAACTCACTTCATGTGAGACGACACATGAAACCCTCTGCTCAGGAGGACTTCTCACTTCATCTAACACCCTCTTGCTGGCTTCTCGCCAAAAACTGACCCTTTAGTTCTTAAACTTGGTCCATGAAATTCTTTAGCTTCATGTCTTCTCACTGTAACACCCCGAAATATACCTTAGCAGTTTTCGGACTTGTTTAGGGTATATTATAAGCTAAATATGAATTTTCGGGAAATAAAACAAGAGACCCAGAATTAATAATAAAGCCAAGGGTAAATATGTAATTTACCACTTGAGGACCTAGTGGTCATAAAAGGGAAAGACTAGGGGGTAATATATGTAAATGTTTAAAAATGAAATGTAAATAGAAGAAGTTATAGGATTAAAGGCAGTAGAGAAAAAGATGGGGTAGAATAATAATGAGTTAAAGGGCTAAGTAGCAAAAGAAATGAGAAAATAAGCCAAAAATGAAACTTTCCAAACGTATTAGCCTTAGGGAGTGGATAAGAAGACCAAATTTGGTCTCATTTGGGGAGAACATCGTAGGGAGGTGGAGAGAAAGAGAGAGAAGAGAGAGAAGAAAGAAGAGGAAGAAGAGAAGAAGAGAAGAGAAAGAGGAAAGGAAGGCTGAAAGGTATGGAACTGCAGGTATGGATCATATGGATTTTGTATGGAATTCTAGAAAAGTTTATGAGTTCCAAGCCTACTAAGGTTTGTTAGAGTTTCATCTAGCCAAGATGTAATGAAATTAAGGTTGGTAAAACTGCAAATGACCTGAAGAAAAGTATGGAAGGTCTCATTTGAGGATGGATTCATGGGTTAATTGAGTAATTGAGTTGAGATTTAGAACAAACCTAACTAATCATCATATTTAGTTTGGGTATAGGTTTATAACCCATATTAGAATAGTTTGGAAGAAATTCTGTGGAAGATTTTGAAAGATAAGTAATGAAAGATAATTTGAGTAGAAAAGAGATAACAAGATGCATAGTAAATGGTTTTGAGGTGTATATGGAATATAGAGTTGATTTGGGTAGCAAAATATGGAAAAATGGAACAAAAATACACATTCTAGGCATTTTGGTGACTGTGCAGTGCACCGCCAGACTGTGCGTGCAGGTGTCGACGGCTATCTGTCTGGTCGGACACATGCAGAAAGTACACCACACTCTATTTTGAAGCGGGTGTTAAGTATTATGTGGCATTAACTTGCTCGTTTATTATCCCAGATTTGAGTTATTCAAGTGGATAATTAAAATAGACTTCAAAGAACCAAACATCGAAATGGGAATTGGCAAATTCTGACTCTAAGTGGCAAAATTACTCAAAGTGGGGCAGTAATTTCAAATGATCCCGGTTCAGGTTTTGAACATAGAGTAGTCAGGGTGTCTAGGTCATATCTTTGAGTTTCGGTGCTTTCCGGGTTGGGCAGTTCAGTTGAGAGAAGAACCCTTAGCACCTTAACTTTAAAAATTACCGAGAAGTAGTGTCAAATGGATTAATGCCCCAAAAGTGAAGTAACACAAGCGCCTAGTGTAATCGATAAATTGACTAGTTGGCATGAAAGTACCATAATTTGGATTTGGATGAGTCAATTAGATTGATTAATTCTAAATAAAATACATTCATAGAGGAATTAAGAATATATAAGATGAGTGTGATTTTCATAGAACATCATAATTTCTAAAAGCATATGAAGTGCCATACTGCAATAGAGCATGAAACAAGGAAAATATAGAAATGCAATATCATAGATGTGTTTAGCAGAAACATGAATCGCGTGAATATCTAGGATTATATGATGATATACTAAATAAATAAGATGAACATGCTAAGAACAAATAGTAGAAATGCATGGAAATGCTAGAGCGATAGAAAGTAAAAGATGTAAGCTCCGCAAAGGGCAGTACATATGCACGTGAATGATAGGCATAGTAAAGACATGACAAAGTAAGTAATATCTACGACGATATATGAAATGCAAAATATAAAGGCACCTACGACCGGTGAAGCATGTATAGGAAAGTATATAGATATAAGTGTATATGATATGAATATATATGAAGATAAGTAAGAGCATACATGATAGAAATAGAAACACATAGACTAGCTAAATCCACATTAGAAACGCATAAAAGGATATGATGTATAGATGATATAAAGGAATATGAATATAGAAAGCAATATATATGAATATATGGATACAAGAGTGCATAATTGCATTCATGATATATGATAGGATTACACATGTAATCCCGAAGACAAAACTAAATGATAGCAAAAAGATATGAAATGAAAACAAATGGCAGGAGACATGAACATAACAGAAGCGAATGCGTTGTATTATTATTTAAGTGAACACGGAATGTGATTAGAATCATTGTATTAGTTATGAAAGGGCATATGCTCATATGACTACCTAGGACCAAAGAATGAATAGAGTGGAGCCGTCACGATTTAGTGCTCCGGCTCTGGTCATCTTGGTCACTCCCCGATTGAGTGCTCTGAGCACTCCACAATAGGTACTTGGTGCCGATTAGTACTTAGGGTACTCACTACATTGGTGCACTACGGCACTCATGCATCTGATTAGTGATCTGACACTCTGTTATTCGATCTCAGCACTCTGGCGGTGCTATGGCTTGTGGTACTATATTGGCACCTTGCGGTGCCATTGTCTAAGTCTGCTCATTTCTTATGATTAGTCTAGGTAGTGAAACAGAGATATGATCAAGACTCCCCAAATAAAGATAGAGTAAAGATCTTAATGTACCTCACGTATGGCCATAGTACCCTACGGGTACTCCAGTGTCGATTAATCTGCGTAGTACCTAAGTGCCTCCAGAAGCAGAAAGTATCTAGAAGCACAAAGTATATGATAGATAGAATAGAGCGTCTCTAGATGTATGAAGTATGTGAATGGTACGGATAACGGGGCGTGAAGGAAGTCTGAGGATGAAGGCATATAGCAGGAGGCATGTAGAAGTACAGAAGTATAAGAAATTGAAGAATGCAATGAAATCCTGCAGGCCAGAAAGTGAAAAAGATATAGAGCTGAGAACTATGATATATGTAACTGACAAAGAATAGGAACATTGAAGAGAACTTATATGATAAGTGAAAGATGAACACGCGGCAAGTATAAGAAAAGCATATGAAAGTACAGTAGATGAAAACACGTTATATAGATGATATCACATGTAAGTATAGTATATGACGGTATAAGATGAAAAGCGTTATATGACTATCGCCAGCAAGAAGTATAACGGAAACAGGTATATAGATAGACAATACACATGAATATAGATATATAAGAGGAATAAGGCTATAGAGCAGTGCAAGATACGATTATATAGAAAGTACAGTATAGTACAGAAAGGATATAAGACAGTAAAATACACAGTAGATAGAAGAGAGAGAGAGAGGTATGTATATGAAATTATATAGTATATACCGACACATGAAACATAGGTGAAGAACATATGATAGTATATGATGTGATAGTAAAAATATAGAAGTCTTATCTCTATGGGAGATATGAAGATAGAGAAGTATAGGGATATGTAAAGTATAGGAAGCGGGAATACGAGTAAAAAGTATAGATAAAAGATATACTTAGACATAGAACATGCTCCTACCGAAGATGTTGACATGCGATGGCGGAATGGGTGATAAGTAATTAAGTTATATGAATAACTGCATATGTATAAAAAACTGTAATGGCGGGGTGCCATTGGTGATTTGTCCATGTATATTCCCACTAAGCGTAAAACTTAACCTGAGGTCATTCAATCAGTGTAGGTGAAGGCTAGAGATAAGGACATTTCCATGGCCAAACGGGCCAAACTCAGAGATAGGTCTTCCAGCGTGGCATGATCTCACGATGTTTAATATTGAAATGTACATGTATAAGTATTTGTATAAGTAAATTAGGACTTTATAACTGTGTTGATTTTTATGGACACCTCCCAGGTTGTTGGTCTTTTGTATGTATAAATGATTTTGTTGTGCAAAATTGTTTGTTATCTCTGAGTACAAATACGACTCACGAGAAAGAGCAGAGGTCGATAAGAGTCACGATTATATAATTACTTATAGTATAGATAGTATCGCGCCCCAGGACTTAGTTTAAGATGCATGGGTTGGACTGGATTAAGCGTGACATCACCATATCAATTGGGCTTTAATTTGTCAGTCTCTCGACGAGACATATCATGTGAAGTCGCAGAGTAAAGCCGTTTAAAGCAGCGGGAATATCACGGTCACTTCTTGGTCGAGGAAGGATTAGGAAGGTTGATGGACCTTGTTCCACACAGTTAGAGCTTTCGGTGGCTTCTTGGCGATTGTCTGGGTTGGTCAATCCTATTTAGAAAACAAGGACATGCATTGGGCGCATTTGTTATACACATGATTTCTAACTTATGGGCCTATCCCCAGTAGTAACAAGCTAAAACTGTGTGGGATGACACATGAAACCCTCTCTGTCAGGGACATCTCACTTCATGCCAACACCCTCTGTGGCTTCCTCATTAAAAACAGCCCTTTCAGATTCTTTCTAAACTTGTTCCCTTGAGATTCCTTTATTCATGTCTTCGCATATCGATTATGGAGGCTTTGAAATTTGTCGATCGCTCACAAAACACAGGGCAACCATCATGTACAGATTTTAAACCGAAGCCGGTTGTGAGGTGAATATCAAGTCAGCTGTGATAGCGAAAGGATCGGTGGTGGACCGCCGGCCCTGGGGTTGACACTTTGCGACTAACCCGTGACGGTGTCTGGGGTTGGTCCGTCCTATTTAGAAAACAAGGACATCAGTTAGGCCCGACTGTTGCTATACACATTTCGCATAATGGGCTATCCATGGCCATTTCATTCAAATACATTACCCTGCTTCATAATCTTCACTGACATGTTAAAGCGAGGGATACGATGAACTTTTGGTGATTCTGTCATTAATGACGCCCGAGCATAAATTCTGTATTTTAAACGTAAAACTACCACCCAGCTATAGTGTTTAAATTATCTGAACATATATATGCCTAAGTCGACTACTTGTATTCTAAGTTCCACTATTACAAAATATTGCATTTTATTTCAAAAACAAAATCAAAAACACACATAAGATTATTCTAATTTTGACATTATTACTGGCGAAATCTGGGATGTCTTTAATCGAACTCTTGATGGCTTCATGGGATGAAACACATTAAATGGCTTACGACGTTGAATCACGAAATAACATATACCTGACCTGTGGTGATGCAGATTCTGATGTCGTAGCAAATAGTGTATAAGAATATTCATGTATCTCAGTAGGGTACATAACTTGAAATCTTATAATAGAAGGTACTACGTTCCTTTCCATATCTTGTTGTTCATTACTCATACTTCACATATATTTGAAGCACTTACATACCTTTTTATTCATTATTTATTTATATATAACCACTTATATATATATATAACATATATATATATATACCATATATATATATATATATATACCCATATATACTCCTATATATATACTTAAGAATCCTTATCTACGCATCTTTGATGGGAAATGGATAACGAAATAAAACAATAAGTACCTGTGGTACATTGTGGGTATATGATGTACGATTTGTAGCCTAGATCGCGCTATGTGCAAGTCACACGTCGTATCAAAGTAATATAGTCAACCACTTTAAATGCCCGGATCATCGATCCATGAGGGGAGAATGATTAATAGTGCTGATTGTACCATGATATTATCACGGACTTAAAACTCTTATTGTTCTCTAATTAATGCGCAGATTTAAAAACTAGAATCCCAAATTAACCATGGTACTTTTTAGCGGGTTTTGCCTCCCATATATTGATGGATTATTACTAGAGGAATTATTGGTGATCTGATAATGAATTCTTAATGTGGGGTAAGTCATGCCTACGAGATACCCTCTCTCGAGGTGCACATCCGCTAGTAAGGTTGGGTGTACATCTGCTTTTAGTATGATGTGGTTGGTTGTATGTTGATAACCTATAATGCTTAAGAAAAGCAAATGCGCAAATCACAATGTACCCTTTCGGAATCGGGATATCTACATTCTCTAATTAACAAGCGTTAAGCTCTACTCCTTATCCACAGGAGTCTATCTCTCGATCTAGGATGCAGTAAAATCTCATGTCAATGACTTGGCCGGATATCACCATGGAAATGGAAAACCCACCAGGACATAGATGAATCGTATAAATCATAAATATTTGAATGGATTATTATTTAAGCCTTAATCCATAAATAAGTAGGGTTCCAGTAAAGCCACAGAAATAAATCTCTACCATATCAGTTTAATACGAGCCAGTTACATAAATCATTAATGGTTTGAGAAAGTCTAAAAAACACTGATCTTTTTATCTCTCACGGGTTGCTCTAGCAGTTTTGCTCTTCCTTATTGCCGTCTCTCAATGATCTCGAAAATGGGTCTCCCGTGCTTTTTATAGTGACCTTGGAATGACGTCGCGTCGCGATGTGGGGCTGCTCTTTGACTTTACTCTGCATTGACCAAACGCTGGGACGTTCTGGCGTCGCGTGGCTGAGCGTTGTGATGTTGGCACGCTCACGCAACCTTCAGAGCGTCGTGGCGTTAGCGCGTCAGCGGCGTTAGCTGAGTTTTTATTCTTCTTCTTCACATTTTCAAACACGAAAACCACCATATTCACTGCTGCGATGCCGCATGAGATCCGAATCAGATATAATTGCTGTACGCCCTTAATATGTAAAATATAACTTCAGCGTGGTAAGGATGTGGATGACATGGCGTTTTGAACGCTCGTCCGCCCCGAACTTGAGCGCCAGCGTACGACGAAGCGATTTGCCTCTAAACGGACACGAAAACTAACATACTAAAAACTCAGCGGCGTGATTGCGTGCACATGTTGGCAAAAAGGAAGGATCAAAATGCCGAGCTCCACACCGTCACCACTTTTACATAATTTCAAAGGATCCGTAAGGTTGTTCGACTTTTGAAAGAATTAAATAAACATGGTTGGGTTAATGATGACTCAAACCTCCGTTTTCAACTTTCCCAAGTCTATATACATTTGATACATGATCTGCGCCTGCTTTCGGTTACGGTACCTAATTGAGTACCCTGCAATGAGGTCTTAGGAATCAACAATGTTTATAAACCTAAATTCCTCTACTTGGTAAAACTCTTGTTGTTATAGTGGCTCACGAGAGATTGAACACGAGGATGGGTTTTCTTAAAACAAAATGATTTCTGGTGATTCAAAATGGTGAAAATTTTCAGTTTTTGGATTTTAGATTTATAAAAACGATGGGAGTTTGATAATTTGGCTGGAAATAAATGAAGTGAAATAAGAAAACTTAATAAAGGAGTCTCCCTTTAAGTATGGGATATTGAACCCCAGAAAATTATAGAGACGGTGAGGGTCCTCGGGTTTCATTTTCGCGTTACCAGGAGATGACTGTATGGTCATTTCACGGCACGGGATCTTAAGTTTAACTTCAAAAACTAAACCCTGCGCTGATTTTCCTTTTTGAAAAACACCATTTCTGAGATAGAGCGCGCTTAAGCGATGCGATACGGGTGGTGTTGCGAACGATGGTAGGCTGCGAGCGAATCGATCTGCGAAATGTTCGATTTTGAGCCAAAATTTTACTTGAAATGACCTAAGCCGGCTACAGTCGGGCGTGTCACCGCTGAAGCGAAATTGGCCGGGTCGGTAGGCCGCCATGGGCGGGGCCAAATTTTGGCAGTTTTTCGGGCCAATAATTTAATGGCCCGACCGACCTAATTAAGATTGAATGAGCTAGCCAGAATTCGGACGATTTTGCCACCTACATTTACGAACATAAATGCTCCCAAGCCGGTGAATACGCATCATAAATCTACCTACGGTGACGAATGATGACTAATGAATCTCGATTGGATCTGTGATAGCATCCAGCGATTGCCAAATCTAGTCCATGGTACATTTAAAATTTAAACCTAGATTGAGAGAAATAGAACATAAATACCCATAATCGTGTGTTAAAAATAGAGAAGCGGTAAAGTTACCTGCAAACCTAGCCGTGACCCTCCTCTTCAAGGAGAAAAGTGATCTAGCCAACCATCCTCTGAGTTGTCAACCTCGAGAGTGTTTGATAATGAGAAAAGGAGAGAAAAGGAAAATGGAGAAAGAAGAGCAGTAGGAAAAACTCCGCCTCGTATTTTATATTAATGGAGAAGATCATACTTGAGTGTCCTAGTCTAGGGCACATAATGGCCCACATACAAGGTAAAATAACATAGCAAATACCTATTACAATGGGGCGAAAGAGAAAACCAAAGGAGTCGAAAGAGCAGGCAGGGAGGAACGATGGGCGGAAAATGTAGTGAAGAGCGAGAAAAGGGTGAATCCTTATTTGTATTATGAGTTGACGATCGCTGCGGGGGCATATTAAATTCGCGGGTTCCGTTCTTTGTTTTGCCTGTTCTTTCCTAACCACGGTCTACGATTTGCAATCTTGAGTTAAACTCGAATTCTCTCGTCACTTGGATAAACTAAACAATTTTTATTCAAAAATAAACACCAAAACTAAAGGTAGCACAATCGATTAAATGAATAGCAAGGACCTTAATGTGAAAATTGGGTCAATTATTTGGTTAGTACACAAAAGGAGTGCTCAAAACCCTTAAAATAAACGAGTTCGAAACTAACACTTTTTGAGCCTTGTCGGTACCCTTAGCGGAATTCAACATATTTAGGAGAGTCCAACTACAAGAGGATAAAAACGCACCTTACTTTTTATTCAACTAGCACCTATTCCTTGAAAGAAATACACGGTGCTTTCGTAAGTTTATCTTAGTGAAATTCATGTAATTGGGGATTTGTTATTGACTCCAGTTGATTAAGGGCGCAGCATTCAGATTCCCCTTAGATATCACCAGGGCATAGCCAAACCCTAAGGGCCCTAAGCTATGGGAAACTTCCATCCTCTGTCCCATGTAACGGGCAGTGAAGTCTAATGGCTCAGGCAGCTCGGGGCATTAGGCTTTGAAAGGCCCCTAGGATATACCAAGGTTGTTAAAGCTCCATTACCAGTTAAATCTTTCTTTATTTTCTTTTTTTTTTTTTTCAATTGGGGCTTGATGGAAATCCTCTTTTCTAAGGTGTCCCATCACTTTGGTGTTAGAAACCCCAGTTTGTGGGCCTTAGTAAGTCGGGTTCGGGCTAGGCGCTACCACTGAATCACATCTGTGTAGATGCAGTGAAGTGTCGAAATTGGTTTGCCAGATACCCGGGAGGTGACTCATTGTATTTTACCCCTACTTATCAACATGTAATTCCCAGAGCATCTAACAGCCCACGGGATCCTTTCTTGATTTATCTTTGTGTTTTCCAAAAGGTTGGGAGGGTGAAGGGTCGCGTTAAGCGATCTTGGCGGCTCACGCAGTACGCCGAGAGCGACACCAAACGAGGACAAGAGCTAAGCGAGGAACCTCAGTAAATGAAACACATAAATAACCCATAGCGGACACAACGAGAAGGCGTTGACATAAACGCAAGGAAACCTAAAAGCGAAAGTATAAATAAGCATAGAAATAGACACATTAAGCATAAAACCGCAGTAAACCTGAAGCAACGTCCTGCACACTTCCCCCGAACAAGTGCGGACGATGTCCTCAGTAATACGTAAAACAAAGGGTGTGAAGTGAACTGCAGTGATGCGCCGGAATCAACTCTGCGGGTGGTGGTAAGGTGGCATATGAGCGAGGAGCTAGGCGAGTTGATCCACAGAGGACTACTTTGGTTCTGGAGGATGGTGCTGGTTGTGCATGGCGTTGCGCATGTCGGCTCGGAGGCATCCATGTCACAGTTGATGGGGACCGTGCTCTGTGTCTCATCGAGTGTGCGCTCAATTGACGGTGAGGTCCACACACACAGTCCTGCAATTAGTGGAAGAGTGATAGGTCACTCCTCAGAGGCAATGGTACGTGGTGGTGCAAGAGTTAGGTAGAGGATTACTCGCTTCTCCCTTAGTGCCTCACGGGGATCCCAAACCCTAGCGATACTCTCTGGCTCATCCTCGCCCGGGGCTCATTTCCGTGTTACTCTCGGCATTATGAATACACTGATTTATCTTTCTTAACCATGATACGCCTTGATGGGTATCCAACCTCGGCGTATCACCTCAAGGCACCAGAGCTTTTGCCATGCGACCGCCGAGCAAAGGTGCCCGAGATTCTGCATCCTTGTTATGAGATTTGCATCCTCTTTGCTACCTAACATCAAAGAATGCCTTGGATAATGGCATAGTTGAAAGACTCTCTTGAGTGGCCACACATTAGTCGCCGAAATGAGGCAGCGATGTGATGAAGTAAATGTATACCAACAGGAATGCTCAGGCCAAATCATTTTGGCCTTGAAATTATAAGCGTGCCTTCATTATTAGTTTCCATCATCGTGCCCATTGGTGATCACCGGGGACTGGGGTAGTTGGGTTCTTTCATGAAGCTATCATGGCCTCGGGATTAAGCAGAGTTTAGGTTATAAATCTGGAATTGATAGACTCCCTTTTAAGTCTGCCAACACCGCGCACGAACCTTTTCAATACATGGGAGCGGATGGCGTAAAACTCTCGTACCGATTATAGTAAATGAATTCTGAGGTTAGCGTAGTGCGTCGTCCGCAATAAGTGTTTTGCCGAAAGTGTAGGTGGTGACCACTTCTCCTTTTAATGAAGGACCTATTTTTTGGAGATGAAGCCCGAACTTCGGCCGCTTTCGTGACAAATTTTCCGATGTACAACCTTATGAGGCTCCTTACTTGCCAACCTCTCTTTGGAGCTCATTTTGCCTTCTTACCGACATTTGGGCATATAGGGTCAGGTTGAGATGAGCAAAGCTTTTTCTCTGCCTCTTCTTATCTAGACCTCCGCACTGTGTGTGATGCAGTTGGACCAAGCCCTTGAATAAAACTCACCAAAAAACTCCACTTAGGCAAAGCGCCAGACACTAGTTTGCACTTTTGAGACCAGGGTCGTGACTTATCTATATTTCTTATTTATCCACACTAACCATTCTAAAGGTGCAGCTACTAGCCTAGCGAGCCACAAAAAACAAAAACAACTCAACTACAAAAGTGAATGAGCCATCACTTACCAGTAACAAAGCTGGGAGTAGGGGCTCGAGACGAAGGTGGGCCAGTTATTTACGGATCGGGGACAGCCGTGGGGAACTTGGGGGTTCTAGGATAGTTGGGTTTAACAAGCCTAAATGTGTTTTAGGTATGCACCAAAAATTGAGAGGTGTATTTAGGACTTTTTTGGGGTTTCACACGATGCCAAGAAAGAATGAACACTTCTATTCATAAAAACAAAAGCGTCAGCGATGTTAAGTCAGCGTCGCGATGTTCACGAGTTATAATGCCCAGCGTCGTAAGCGTTGGGAAATTAAACGTCGCGACTTTCCGAATTGATTTCAGCGTCGTGGCGTTAAGATCAACGTGGCGACGTTCGCGTCGCCGGCCCGGCCGCCTTAGCGTTGAGGTCAAGCGTCGTGGCGTTCAGAAGGTAGAAGTTTGGCGGGGTGGGATCCAGCGTCGCGGTGGCGTTCGTCGCAAGTCGGCGTCGCGGCGCATTTGGCCTCCAGCGTCGCGATATTCTGAGAGGCTCCATAATGTGGGTACGCGGCGTCACGGCGTTGGAAATCCAGCGTTGCGGCGACGACTTAGGTTTTCAACTGCTTTCAGCGTCATGACGTTTGTATCCAGCGTCGCGGCGTTACGGGAGGCGTCGAATTCAAATTTATTTTTTAAATTAAAGCTTTTAAGTCTGAAAAATCTTGAATGAGTTCCAACCGATCGACCTCCACAGATGAGCTTCTCGAACCCCAGCTCTCTGTTGCCCGCGCGCTTTATCACTAAAGTTGCTTGAAAACAAATGAACAAAGAAAATTAAGATTCTGAAAAACAAAAAAACATGCGAAAAAACTAAAACTACTCTGGCTTCGCGGAAGAAAAAAATATCAAAAGCAGGTTGCCTCCAAACGGCGGCTTTGTTCCCAGTGTCATTAGCCAGAGCTTCCACACTGGATCACCGATGTTCGAGAATTAAAATTTGCCACGACTCCCTATGGCACTATTTCTGGTGTGCTCGGATGGATAGCTTGCTTGCTTGCATGAAACTCGCCCTCAAAGTATGGCTTCAATCGTTGTATGTGCTAAAGGTTCCTTTCCTGCGGGTGCATAATTTCCCTGCTCCTCCGTCTGGAAAAACCCGGGAACAGTAAATGATCCCTACCATGTCACGGCTTTAATTTCCTAAGAGAAGAGGGACTTAAGGTGGGAGTTAAATAAGAGGGCTCGTTGACCCGCCTCAAACTCTTTCCTTGCGATATGTTTGTCGTGCCAGGCTTTCGTCTTTTCCTTATATATCTTCGCGTTCTCGTATGCCTCATTGCGGAACTCTTCCCCCAATTCATGTTTTATAACGTGTTTCTACGCGACCATCTTGCTATCCATATTCAGCGCCCTATGTTGCCAGTATGCTTGATTGACAGCGCATAGATCTAATTTGCATACTCTTACAAAGGACTATTACTAATCCCGATGAAGACACAAAAAACTTGTTTAGACCAAATAGAACTTGTGTTCTCATAATAATAATGGATTTGTCAATGACTTTCTTAAAGATTGAGTTTGGTCTTAAATACTACTAGTGAGTATCGTCTAGAGTAATAAAGTGAGACCTACAAGTGGGATATCGTTCCCACGAGATTGAAAAGAATCTAGATTTGTAACTTCACCCCAACTACTCAAATTTACTTTTCTTCGAACTCTCATTAATGAAATTCAAATGGCGAAGCTGAAATTCTACTATAATTGTAGCTACTGTCTGAGAAAATTTTAAAATCTAACTATATTGGTAAGGCTGGTTACTAAGGTAGACCTGCTGGGTTCTATTGCTAACAAATTATCAATTCCTGTATCATAATCTAATTTGATTCTATCATAAATTGGAATTTGAATTTGTCAAAGAGGCAATATTGTATAGTTTGGATTTCTCCTTGTACTATACTTTTCACTTATTAGAGAATCATGTTCATTTCTGATTCATGTTTCTAATCAATTACTTGTATTCAGTTACACCTTTATATAAGATTTGGGTATTTTCTTTCAATACTTCCTTGCATTTCTTATATTTGCCAAATTTCTTGCTTCTGAGGCAGGGGCCACTGCAGTTTTCTACAGAGACGAATGATGTCTCGTCAGCAGGATCCCGAAAGAGTTCTGCCCTTGATTAGATCTAAAGCTTAACAGGGATCAAGATCCTTCTCTAAACAAGGAGAGATCTCTAATTGATTAAATTGATAGTTCACTCGACTAATTTCAAACCATGAGTAAATTGAGGTTATCTAGTAATCGTTCGAGCTCATTAGTTCTTCAATATTAGTCTGCATACCCCAGTAGCTCTCTATGCTCTGGAATCTCCATCTACTTTTGTCACTCGGAGGCCTCTTGGAAATCGAGCGGATCGCAGTTCTTTAATGTTAGTTTCTAAAATTGGGAACCATTCACTTCATGAACATCACATTCAAATAAATTCCACAATTCTCGATTCATGAAATTTCCTTCTACTTGACATAAAGAATATATAACATCAAATCTTTCCCCAACTGAGGAAATTCTAGTTCCTTAACTAGATTCTGATGGTGTTGAAATCGTCGGAAAATTACTATAACTCTGTCATTATGAGAAAAATGAAATTCGTTACATCACACATTTCATTGGATCGAGTGTCAGAGAAATGATTTGCAATTTGATTTAACTTTGGAAAACTTCTTAACAATGGTATTTTGAAGCCTAATAAACAAATTGAAATTACGCTAAATCTAATCTCTGAAGAAGAAAGAAAGAAAATAAAAGAAAAATAAAGAAAAATATAAGCTACAAAAATTCATAGCTCCTCGGATGCTGGATTCGTTCGACAACATTTGCATTACTTTCCTCAATTGTTTCTATTTATAGAATAAAAGTTTAGATATAAATTGAAGATTACATTGTGGATTTCCAAAAAATTTAGACTAGATTGCTTTCCTCATTATGACTGAAAGTTTTATTCAGAGCCAGTTTTCAATCGTGCGAGATCTCTGTTCGAATCTGACTGTCTATCGCGACCTGCTCCTACTCCTTCTTAGTTGATCGTAACAAAGTTTCCTTAGTTGCGACAATATTTTCTTCAACGCCATTCGTGTCTGACGGGAGTTATCAGCGACAAACCTTTCTTTGGCTCCTCGACGAATTTAGTATATGCGCCATTCCAAGTCGCCGTTCTACCGTTCTATACGCTGACAATCATGTGTGGTTCTTGAATAGTTATGTCGCAATAACGAGGGCGCGTTGGTATCCGTCACGACTTCTTCAAATTATTATTGTATGTAAGCTATTCTGTTTAGTTCTTATTTTTAACAATGTTTCTTGTATTGTTAGCATTTACGCCGACGCGAGAAAATCTGCTCGTGATAAGTCTTGTCACCGCTTAACGGTGCCATTGCGACTTCATTTTGATCTTGCAACATAGTCTCTTGGTGTTGTCCGATGTTGTATGTGACCAGGTTGTTATTATGTCGCGACAGGGCTTCCTCTTGTCGCCTCGTCTTTGTGTTGCGACCCCATTTTGTTGTGTAGCTCTGGACAACTTCTTCGCCATGTTGGAATCTTTTGACATAGAAAAGTCGCCTCCGCGACATAAAGATCGATTCATCTTATCTTTGTGTCCGCGACGCCAGATCCCTCTCCGTGACGCCGAAACGCTCTCTTCGGCGAAGTATGCCGCCTTATTGGATTAACGTTTGTGACCCGGTCGATTCACTAAGCACGCATCTCACGCTGGCGACCTTAGTTGCTCTGTGCGACCTAAGTGTGCGCTGCCCGTGATCTTGCCGACGCCCATCTCCTTGCCATGACAAAACTTCTTACTTCTTCCTGTCGCGACATTACATTACCTTGTCGCGATACGATTCTTTCTTTGAAGCTCTTTCTATCGATAACTTTTCATGTTTGCAATAATCGATATCGTGGCGGAGGGATTAAATGGCGACAAATATCTGCCTTGTTAACAACCTCGTGAAAATCGCCCGGCGCGCATAGCTCTCTATCTCGATGACATTCATATTCTTCCCATTGTCTATTCGTGGTATCTTTATCCATGACCAGAGCTCATCATTCGATATTTAGACTTTGTGTTGCAACACACGAGAAACAATGCAGCAGGCTGCTGCATTTGCTCTTTTTCTCTTCTTTCCTGTTAGAATTTTCTTCTTTTTTGATTTAAATCCTGCAAAACATAAAGTTGGTGAATACTCCATAATTTGGCATTAAAATAAATCTGAAAATACTAAAAATAAGCCAGAAAAATGGATTAAAAATAGATGAGTTTGAACTCATCAAATTCCCCCTGAGCAAAGTTTTCTTGTCCCCGAGCGAAAGAAAAATTTTTTCTCTCTCGAACAATTAGCTTTATTTTGGGACATTTTATGTTTTCTATTGCAGTCGCGGATCCATGGCAGATTATGGCCCCGGTTAGATTCTGGCATAGTTTCAAATTTAGTTTTCAATTCAGAATTAGGAAAAATTTTCAATTATTGTCACAAAACAAACTAATGAATTCTTAAAATGCAAACAACTTAATCAATTAATCCTGATTTGTGAGTGTTTAATGGTCTTCTTTCACTCTCATGTAAAGTAAGCTAATCTTACGGGGCCTTACCTGATTACTTTAATTTTCTTAGTTCTTCAAAGTCCCATATGCTTGTTTTTCATATTGTCTACTAATATAGGCAAGTACAACCTTGAATCAATGAGTCTTTCTAAGGCTTGCAGAGTTTAGCTTAAAAGTAATTAAGGGTGGATAATTGGAGAATTTAGGCTAAAAATTACCCAGGTTCCAATCTTCAATTTTTTGCATCTTTGCCTTTATACTTCATCTCTTTCTTTCCTACTAATGTTAGAAAACAAATATTCCCCCAAACTTTGCTCTTGATGCATCATACAGCATTCTCTCATCTTGGTATTTTATTTACCCTTTATCATACTTATCCAATTAGGTTCCTTGAACCAGGCTTCTTTTTGCTTTTCTTTTACTTGTCAAATGGCACAGGAATAGTGCAATGTCTTGTCATGGGCTTTCTACCACTCTTAGAGAACTTTTTGGGTTGCAAAATCCCATACCAGGTTGGCATTGGGTACTAGGTGTTGAAACACCCTATGAGCTTAATTGTTGAAGAGGAGAGAGGCCCGAACAAAACTTATTCAATTTACAGCAATTACAACTTTGACTTCTTAACTGCATTCCCTTTCCTTTCCTTTCTATTTGTTCTCTTCTTTTCTATCCTTCATTCTTGTTTTTCCTTTCATATCAAAATAACATTCCCCCGATCTTTCATTTACGCATTTGAAGTTCTTTTGAAACTACAGGCGATAGGGTTCTTTATTGTAGGATTAGAATAAAGGAAGAGTTTAAGGTTTTTAATTGTTGGTTTAATGAAGAAATTAGACAACTATTTGACTCAGTCCTAGAACTAGAGTGTATCTTTGGAGCATATTGCTGAGGCAAAAGCTTGAAAGAAACTCGAGCTTCCCGAGGGATGGCTGTCACTTCTGTTAGTGAGTATTACCTAGGATTTTACCTTAACTGTAATCTAACAAGTTAGGACATTGGTCTATTTATTTGTGTGACTGTTCCAGAAGATGTCCTAATCTTCATAATTTGTTAAAGGAATTCTTTGTGACCATGTGCATTGTTTTTTGAGTTTTTGCGGCCTTCTTGCATTTAAACAGCAGGTCTCGAAAGCCCTTATTTATTGCTTCTACATCTAAAATCACGTACTTCCTTAAATCTGAACATTCAATGGCATTCAAGCAAAACCTGCAACTTCCTTTTTCAATTCAGTTAAGCCTACACAATTTCAAGTACATTTATTTTTGGACACTTCAGTAGTTGTTATGCATTCAGCATATGTTTCATGATTTTTGCAAACAAGCAGAATGACACCAAACAACGCAGTTAAATCAATCGATGCATCGAACAATTTCTGACTTTATGCCAGACTCATTATTCACATTAGACTCTTTCATTTATTCAAATCAATAACACCAAAATTTAATCTATTAAGCAATTAACACAAGACTCAAAGAATTGCACATATAATCATTCAGTAATTGATTTTAAGCTTTTATTAAGAGGAATGATTACTTTGTTTGGAGAAAAGAGAATCACAAAATACAAAAGGGTTCATCTCCTTCTTTTATGAATTTGGAGGTTTTTCAAGTTTGGAGGTTCAAAGGTTAAAAGGTGAAGAAAGCTAGAGATGAAGGAACTTGGTAAGGATATGTATAGCTTTTCTTTTATGAGTGGTTCTTCCCACCTGGAAGAGGCAATAGTCATTTATTGCTTTATCTCGTGGGTGATCAATTTGCACATTTCACACAAGGTATTCATAGATCCCTTCAAATTCGTTGAGCACGTTGTGTATGTTCACTATTGAATTCGCTAATCGGACTATCATTCCATAACACGTTACGTAATTTGGCTGTCATCTACAGCTCCTTTGTCTGTCTTCTCCATTAGTTTTCGAACTCCTTGAATTATTACCTTGTAGAGAATATTTCAACCCTACGCTTTTCTATGACATACTAGCTTACATTTTTCCTTCTCTGCTTTTCCTAAAGGTCAGCACATCACTAAACTACCTTCGATTCATTTCACATTATAGAAGAGTCTTTTTATTTTTAGTCGGCTTGTGCATCGGTCGTTTTCTTCTTTCTATTTGCCCATTTGTTATCTCTCTTTTTGTTTTAAGCATTTGTTCCCATCGTTGTTCTTTTCTTTTGAAGCTAGCCTCCATAAATTCTTCTTTGATCTTCTGTTGCTACTCCCACCTTTTCTCTCTCTCCTCCATTTCCTTCTTCATTGACACCAGCATCTCCATAATTTCAGCATTTCCTTGATTGCTCCACGGAACCTTTATCTTTGATTCAAAATTTTCCTTACATAAGGAGCAAATGAATGAATGACACATACATTGCATCCCTCCTTCCATAGCGTGGGTTGGCTCTCCTTTGGGATTTTCTCATTTAATTTGTTCATTTTTCTTAACATCGGGCTCTACCCGCTTCCGATCTCATTTCCTTTCTTTTTTGTTCTTTTCAGGCCTTTGGCACTATCAATGTCGAAGGAGAAACCTTAGAAATGAGGATTTCTTCCTCTACCCATTGTGCTGAACCTCTGACCAAAATATAGAGCCTAGTAATCATTGTTGGATGAGGGATGATCCACACACACATTTTTTTGGGAGCTCTTGATAGATGACTCTGTTATCTTCCCCATCGAAGCTTGTATCCCTTCATGGGGCATACGAGATTATGGCTTTCTACTCCCATATTGTCTTGAATCTTGGTGGGTATGATGATAGAAGTAATGAAGCGAAACCACCTTGGCTTCATACATTTGGGAATACCTCTGCATTGATTAATTCATGGGATTCTTGTACTGTTGAGGCTCCATTTCCCCTTTCGCGTCAAGAAATCAGCAATCTTCATGAGTTTGGCTCTTTAAGCGGTTCTTATACTTAGATCCATTCTTGGGATCTTTGATTTGAGCTTCATTGATCCTTTGTGTGGGGACGTATCCCTCATTTGAATCTTTTGGGTCTTTCAGCCGTCTACCATTGGCATAGAACTCCATACGGCTACAGCCAAACCCGGTGGTTTGTGCGCCAAAACAAACTCCGACCTTTTTTTTTATTAACATCTCGACAAGGCGAGACGAACTTGCCAAACCCTCTTTCTCCGATAAATCCTTTGTCTCTCAGATTCTCCACCCAAAAAGAGTAAGCTTTATTTGAGATGAATGCTTTATCGTCTTTTGATTCTTCATTTTGCTTAGCTCTACTTTTCGCTGTTCTTTTCTTTTTGTTTCTTTTCTGAGCTAAGTTTTATTCCTCTCTCTGCACTTCTGATTCTGCCATTGGAGTCGTCTCTGTTTGTGGTTCAAGATGAACCTCCTCTGCACTTGTTATATACTCCTCCATCATCTCAGTGAGATTTGGGACCAGGTTTTGGGGTTCTACCATTTCTGAGCTCTAGATTTGAGGTTTAGGGTCTTTGGAATCTAGGGTTTGGGATATCTGAGAGGAAAAGTGGAAATTTAGGTGGAGTATGAATGAGGGTGAGACGGATTGGAAGGGTGACACTAGGATTTTTAGGTGTTCTTTAGTTATTGGCGTAGTTCCCGGTAAATCAATGTTTCTCTTACGTGTGTATGACGATCAATGATTAAATTCACAGAAGCGCTTTGATTCGTGTGGTTATGTTGGCGACTAATCAATTTAAAAATTGCACCCTTCCTTTATTATCAAAGTTTTCGTATCATTTGCGCATTTAAGTTTATCGCCAATTAATGATTAGTCATGAAGCGCGAATCTATCCACGACCGACAGCCAATAATAGTTGTTACCTGTCAGCGACAAGAAAACTATTGTCGACCAGTGTTCCTTTTAAAATGAGAAAATTAGCGATACTTGTTTATTGCCCTTCATTTTTCTTTTTTAAAAATTTTGTGCGACGCTGAAAAGCGGGGTGCGGCGAATTTTCATTTCTGGTGAGTTATGTCACGGCGTAACTTTCCAGTATCACGGTCAAGATCCTTATTAAGCTTTTTTCCTTTTTCCGTAAGCGATTAACCATGACGGTTTTTATTTATCGCGTGAATGTCTGTTTCCCCGATTTACGCAGCTTCAAACTCCCTTCCAATGCGTTAATCACCAGCGATTCAGTCCAATTATGCAATTGACTCGTGAAACATATGCCGCTTGATTTCGATTTAATTATGAACCAGCAATCTACATTAACGTATCCAAACACTCTAAACAAAGCAGATTAAGAAATTAACACCTAGAGTTGTCAGTAATCTATGCTCTCGAATCACACGACTTCTCAAACTTGGCTAGCATTGTGCTCTAAAACCAAGTTAAGGGGTTAGAAATACTCCCTTGTAGCTATTTCACACAATTCAATTTAGATGTATGCTATAATAACATCTTATTCAATTCATTTTCTATCCAAAATCAAAAATTTAGCATAAATGATCAGCATCATAATAAAACTTCTAACGAAATAAAAATTAAAACCACGATCATTAAGCGATCAACATGATCAAGTTAAAAAAATCTTTTTGGGTTGCCTCGAGAAAATTTGCTCGATTTAAATGTCCTTAGCTGGAGCTGAGCAAAGTGTCTTCATTTTAGTGAATTTCTCTTTTCTCTTTTCAAAATGCAGGATCTACTCCTTTTATGCTTCCTCAGAATGTGCTTTAGTCTCGACCATTAACTGAATTCATAAGTTCAGTCTTCAGGTGTTATTACTCTAAGAAGGGTGTACTTATTACAAATTGTTTTATGGTTCCTCCATCTTGACTTCGTTTCCCTAGGAAGGCTTGAGCATGAGTTGTATAAAGAACATTCTCATGAATTCCCTCATGGTTTTTTATCATGCCGCCTCTTGGTGCTCGCCTTGTAGATTCGCGCATTGTCGCAGCTTTCTTAATTCTTCCAATTCATTCATTTGGGATCTTTTTTTCCTTGTGACTTGAAGTCGAGGTGAGTTTTCTTGATGGCCGCATAGCCTTGTGTATTTAGTGTGGAAGATGATAGGGTTTTCATATCTGATTACGTATGGGGACATTCGATGATTTTATGCGGTTCTATAGGCGTAATGTCGTCAAACTTTATGGTAATCTTTGCGCTTTATTCTTTATTTCTCCATAATTTTCTTTATCTCCCTATTGGAAATTTAAGCTTAGCCATTTGATTGAGGGTGTCGTAATCCCGTAAATGTTTGATTCCATATCTACTCATGAGTTTTACACAAAAGACTTTGTTGCAAAATGGCTTCCCTAAATCACTAATGATTGTTACAGGTGTTTTCCGGAAATCTACTCGCAATGTTCCTTTGTATAAACCCAGCTCTGTGTTGGCAGCGTTCTGCAGAACGAGTTATTTGCTTACCCGTTGGATGCATAATCCTGACTAGGAGAATGTACATATTTCCGAATAATTATGGAAGAATCTTAGTAAAGTCTATTTCACGATACATAAAAAGTACTTTCTGAGAATTCCTTGAGGGCAGCTTTCATTTCTTCTGGCGAAGTTGCCCGTTCTACGTGAGCATCCATGATGTTTTGCAATTCGACAATTATTTGAATAGAGTGACGATAAAATCTAATTGGGTTTCTAGGTATCTTATATCTGCCTCTAAATTAACCTCCAATATAGTGATTCAGTGTTTCTCATAATGCCACTTTTATATTATTTTGGGACATCATATAGTCAGTCTACCTTTCTCTTCTATACGATGAGTGGGTCAATATTCTATTACATAATCGAGTTCTCAATTTCCTCACTTCAACGGTATAGCTAAATTCAAATGGCATAACTCCTGAAGCTAAATGGTGAAACAATGCTCCGACCCAAACCCGAAGTCGACATCGCTGACAACAACATCAACGGAACCAGCTGGAAGGAATTCTTCATTCTGTCCTTTTTTGTTCCAGGCAATTCTTCAATCTAGACAAGTGATGCACTTTATCACATTGCATCACTACCGCTCTTATCCTTGATTTGAAGATCAAACTCTTGTATGATATAACACATCTATACCATCTTGGCTTGCCATCTTCTTTATATTATATATTTAATTGCGGCATGATCGGTGTGTATGGAGTTTTAATATAAAACTGAAGATTTTTCTGACAAATACCATTGCCCGACATCTCCATCTACGTGGTGATAGTTTTTCTTGTGCCCCTCGAACTGATCTTTCTTTAGCAGTATTTTGGCCTTGAATATCTTTTTAGTTCTCTGTCCCAATACAACTCCCATTACATAATCACTGGCATCACACATAATTTCAAATTCATTGTTTTAGTCTGGTGTCAACATGATGGGAGCTAATACTAATCTGAATTTAATTTCTCGATCATGAATCTGCATGATTCCTTGAAATCAAATTTTATCACACTGTGATGCCTGATGGTGGAATTTTGAAAATCCTTAATAAATCTTTTATGTAAAATCCAACGCATGTCTAGGCTTCTTAACACAGCCTGCATTATAGGTGACATGAGTTTTTATAACACCAAATCATATCTTTGGTCACACTTTAATCTTGGCCCGGCATAAATCTTGTGTCCCAAGACAATACCTTCAAAACTTGATCCATATACTGAGAAGTCATCCATAAATATTTCCATAACCTCCTCCACCAAGTCAGAAAATATAGACATCATACATCTTTGAAAGGTGGCAGGAGCATTATAATCAGACCAGCATCCTTAAAAGCCCAGGAGTGCATGGGACGTGTAAATGTTGATTTCCCTGATCCTCTGGGCTATTGCAATACGATTATAACGAGAATATCCATTAAGAAAAAGTAATGGGAATTGTCTTTAACTGTCCAACATTTTGTCGATGAAGGTAGAAGATAGTACGATCCTTTCTAGTAGCAATATTAAGTTTTCACAGCTAGTCTATACACTCCACATCACATCCACCGGTTCTTGTAGGAATCAATTCATTCTTCTCATTCTGATCCTGATAGATCCTCCTTTTTGAACCACATGTCTTGGGCTCACCTGGGTGCATGCAGATTGCATAAATGAAGCACCGCATTTAGCCATTTCGATTACTTTCTTGCACCTTAACTTCTTTCATTCTTAGTTCGGTCTTCTACGATGTTACCATGGAAGTTTGCATTCCTCCTCCAAGCAAAATCTTGTGCACTTCTCAGATTTGAAGGACTAATCCTCCGTCATGCTAGACGAGCTAGCCCAGCCCTTATATTTCAAAGAGTCTCGACGTTTTTGCTCTTCGATTTGGATTAATCTATTGAAATGATAGCGGCTTTCCTTTTACGGTTGCGAGAAGGCATACTTTAAAATGTTCTAGCAATTCTTTGATGTTAAACCTTGCATTTTGTTTTCTTCAGCTACTTTCTTTTCATAGCTACTGGTTTTACGATGTCTCAATAACGAATACTAAATCTTTTAATTTTAAGTAGAGTTAGATTTCAACGAAGGCTGAGATGGAAATTCATCATTTTCATTCATTGAATTCTGAAATTTAATCGAACAGTGGTTTAAGTATGAGGAATTTTTATTCCGCAATTTCCATGATCATAACACTATTGAGGTAGTTTACTTTTTCCCACATCAATCAATGCGCTACAAAGTATTTGCTAGGAGAATAGTCTTCCCTAGCAATGATGGGATTTGTTTTATCCTCCTCTATAATGCTGACCTTTCTAATTCCGGAAAACAAATTTTCCCACTTTGATAAGCACATCTTCAAGGATACCCTCGCAGGAAGAGCTTGATGTCATGTGCAGGTTACAGTATCATGGCGTAGGAGTAAACTCCCCGAACTTAATCTCTTACTTGACAGACAAGGCATCGAGACATTACTAGCTCAATCACACAATGCTTTTCCATATCAGCATCCATTTTAAAGGTATAGTGAACTACTTGGACCTTCATTTTCTACGGCATGGTCTTCTAAATCTTTGCGTTCACGAGGAGTTCTTTATTAGGCTCATTATCCGCCGATCAATCTTTCTCTTTTGCTCGATATATCTTTCCATAATTTGCATGGGCGTTAGGTGTGCCTTTGAGAGGAATGTTAATCCTCTGTCTTCTAAACATATTTAAGAATAAAAGCTGCTCCTCTAGATTTGCTTTCTCTGATCTTTAAGGGGGAATACGATTGGAGAGTTGTAAGCACAGATTCTTCCTTCTTCCCCCTGCTACTTGAGGTGCATTCTGTTGTTTTCTCTTTCTCGATGGATTTACGAGTTGTCACATCCGGTTCTTCTGATCACCGCCTTTGTTTCACCTCTTCGCTTGGTGTTCTTGCTTTCCAGCATATCCTTTCATCTGGCTCTCTACCCTTTGCGAGTGCGCCACGTGGGTCTTTGGATTCTTTTTGGTGTCACTTGAAGCGATCCTTAGGCTCATCTGCGGCAGGCTGGTTGCTTGATACCCATCTCGATTCTTCGAAGCATTGGTGTTTTACGCAAAACACGATTGTGTTCTTGATTTCAAGATTGGGAAAATTTCGTTTCATGCTGATTGATATCCTTTTGTTTCGAGATGAGAATGGAAACCGATCTTCAAATGATTGGAATCTTTTCGACCTTGATAATCTCACTCTATTTGTCTCTCTACAATTTGTTCTTTGTTCTTAGGACTTCCAGGTTGAGCATATTCTTCAGTAATTATGTCGGAGTCCGGGCACTTGTTATTGCTCCTCCTCATATGAAAGCTTTCATGGTTCCTTGGTACTAAGTACTGTAATGTATTTGACAAGTTAGAGTTAGGCTTAAAGTGATAACTTCTTTTGCTCATTCATATACTTTGTCTCCTCGGCCAAGTAGGGCTCTTCTTCATCCTAGTCCCTCGGCTTCTTCTACTTCTTTCTTCCATTGCTCCCACTTGTATGCGGTGTGCATCCTGCTCATTGTTTCCAGTCTTGTCATGCTTGCATCGATTTTTGCTTCTATGGTTGTCATTCCTATCAGATCCAATCAGACCACTTCCTTTCAGCTTGTATATTCTTTCACTCCACGAAGCTTGGTCGACCTTATAGTTATATTTGGCAAGATCTTCAATCACACCTTGCCTCTACACTTCTTTTAAAAGCTACCTGACAGATTATAGCAATCATACCATTGGAAATTATAATTCGGAGCATGATAGAAAATGTTGTTCATCTGAGTGGGGCGAGGATCATATCCATGAATAGGGCATCTTTTCAACATTCTTTTGAATCTCTCTCCTATGCATTGTAAGGCCTCTCCCTTTCCGCACTTGCGAAGACAATTGTTTCTCTTCTTATACCGATAGTGAGGCTGGGGAAAAAATGGTCTATATATACTCTGATTCTTCCCCAGTGTTCACTAGTCCCAGCAGCGATGGATGAAACCATGTTGTTGCCATGTCTCTCAAGAGAGTACAGAAAAAGGGAAGAGTTGCGGCTTAGTTATCCCCAGTCCTCACCCCGAACCAGCTTGACATGTGCCATCCTCATGAGCTCCCCAGATACTCATTGGGATCTTGAAAGGGGTGGCTGTAAGTGTGTTCTTGGTAGTAAATAAATCAATCTTGACTCAAGGTATTATTCAATGAGATTTGTCTCACAGCAGAGTATTCCTCTTGAATAAGGCCTCCAAAATTTTCCTCCATAATTATTAGGCCTTTGAGTTCTCTACGAACTTCTTTCTTCTTTTGAAGAAATGCAATCTTTACATCGGTTGTCATACTTTTCTATTCAACACTAGTAGCTTTCCTCATATTCTTCAAGGTTCTTTCAATTTCAGTATCTAGAAGGCATGGATGCGCTGTGGTTTTTCTCACGCATTTAAAAATTTCTGTAGAAAGTAGAAACACCTTGAGATCAAATGGAGTTAATTGAGCTATCAAAAATTATATATCTATTTGGCTCCCGAAAATATCGTTAGCTTTATTATTACTCTATTAAAATTATTTTTTTGCTATTTTTCTAAATTTTTTGTAAAACAAAGAAAAATGTTCAAACTAGCATTTCTCTCTTTTTTTAGAATATTGATTTTTTAAATTCCTTTAAATCCAGCCAGCCAATGTAGAACTTGATTGACCCAGCTATTATGAATACAATTGCCTTTCTACTCTTACAAGGACTATTACAATCCCACTGTAAGGCCACAAAAAAAAACTTGTTTAGACAAATAGAACTTGTGTTCTCATAATAAAATGGATTTGTCAATGACTTTCTTAAAGATTGAGTTTAGATCTTAATCTTTCTTAATTCTGAAGTCGTGATCTGAAGTAATGAAGTGGACTATAAGTGGATATACGTTCCATTGGAATTGAAAAGAATATAAAATTTCAAGCTGACTACTGGAGTTCACACTATTTGAACTCTCATTTTAATAGAAATTTCAATAAGCGAACTAAATTCTCTTATATGAATTTATATCAAATTTGCCTGTATCTGAAAATTTTAAATCAACTATAAAAGCTGGATTGAACCAGTTAATGGTGGAAGTGGACATTGGGATTTCACTGCTATGAAATTATCAATTCCTGCATCATAATCTAATTTGATTCTATCATAAATAGGAATCTGAATTTGTCAAAGAGGCAATGTAGTATAGTTTGGATTTCTCCTTGTACTATACTTTTCACTGATTAGATAATCATGTTCATTTATGATTCATGTTTCTTTACTTGTAATCAAATTTTCTTTATAAGATCTAGGTATTTTTCTTTTCCAATACTTCTTATTAGTGCTCAAAAAGTGCTATATTGAGCCATGTTTATTGCAAGTTTTGAGCACTTTTTGTGTGCTAATCAGTGTAATTAACCCAATTGGCACATTAAGGTCCCGAGTATACTACAGATTGTACTTTGTGGCTATTTTTGCTTAGTTTTGCTGGTGTCGGGCGAAATTATCGAGTCAATCCAAGCACGAAGAATCTAAGCCGAACTTGAAGCTCACGAAAGAAGTCAGAAAATTGGAGCCTCAAACTAAAGAAAAGTGGACCCTTTGCGAGAAATTTATAGTTTAAATTTTAAACTTTGCTCTGCCCTCACGCTAGCTTCCATTTCAGCCTTCTTACATGACTTTTTAGAAGCGCAATATGTATTGTAGTAGTTCGAGATATTTTTGTAATTTCCCTTTACTTTGGCCAGGTATAAGCCCTCGATGAAGCTTTGCCACAATTATCGATCCATTGAGATATAATAAAATTAGGTGCAAAAAACTTTGATTTCCATGTCGCGTTTCTCTCATTTTCTCTCTACACTTTCTCTCACTTTCTCACCAGCCCAAACTCTGGCAGGGATGACAACTCAGGGATGTGGCCTAAATCCTCATCCTTGAAGAGGAAGGGCCTTTGAGCGGGTTTTGAGGTAAACTCACATCCTCTCTCTATTTCCAACGCATACAATTATTATCATTTATCTACATATCTCCGCCGGGTTTACGTCCTTTGATGTCTGCCTTGCGCGACTTTAAAGGGCTCGGTGGATCTTCTTTGCTAGATCATTTGAGACTCGCCCAGTTCGTTGTGCCTGCAAGTTAGGTGAAAATTAGTTTTTATTGCTTTGGTTATGAATGATCGTAAATGTTTGTATCTCACGAGAAAAACTTTTGGGATTAGTTTTCATAGCTAACGAAGGTCGATTGAGGAAATGACCACGGAGTCATCCTCCCAACGAGAAAGATGAGGACTTCGATCATCCTAGAACGCAAACCCAGTGGCGAGACTTGAGAGTTATTTTTCCATTCTATTTCATTTTGTTTGTAGATTTCCAAAAGCCTGCAATCACCTTTACAAAAACCCCAAATCCAAAGTGAATTCACCAGGAAACACACTAACTGGCAATCATTTCTGTAAAGAAAACCCATCTCTGAGTTTGACCTCGAAACAGTATACTACGATAGCTAAATTTGTGATGAGAAGGTATAGGTTTACAATTTTTTGGTTGGACGCCTGGCTACACGTTTACGTGCGGAATCAACTTCATACCCATTTCTTATGACGTAGATTTCACCCACTTCCCGAGAGCCCAGGGCCTTTGCAATTTCTGAGATGAATGATGTCGTCCTTGAGATACGAAGTGTTTTCCTTTCCTTGATTAGATCAGCTAACACGGGATTAGAGATCATTTCCTCGGACCGAGGGAGATCTCTAGTGATTAAATTATTAGTTCCTCGGCCTACATTCTCAAACCATGAGTAAATTGAGGATTTATCAGTAATCTTCAGAGCTTTCATTAATTCCTTGATATTAATCTAGTATACCCCAAGTAACTTCTCTATGCTCTGGGGAATCTCAAATCTGTGGCTCCGGAGGAATTATGTCACAGGAAATGGGAGGCGGATAACAATTCTTTTATAGGTGAAGCCAATTTCTATTAGGAACCATTCACTTCATGAACATCATCATTCAAATAAATTCATGATTCTAAATTCATGAAATTTCCTTCTACTTGTGTAGAAAAGACCATAACTAACATCAGATCTTTCCCAACGGAAGTTACGTTCCTTGGCGCATTAATGAACAACTTGAAATCACGACCAGGAATTCCGCTATGTTGTCTAACTAGAAAGAAATGATTCTGCGTTCATCTACATTTCATTAAGATTGCGGCGTAATGAAATAATTTCAACAATTGATTTAACTGAAACTTCAGGCATTCATATTATTTGAAGAGCCCGATGTAAAATTGAAATTCTAAAAACTTTAAATCTAATCTCGAAGAGAAAAAGAAAAAGAAAAATAAAAGAAAATAAAGAAGAAGCCTGTCTACGAGAGGTCCTCGTCACGGATGCTGTTCGATAGGAAACATTGGCGCGTTAACCATGTAAAATTGTATTCTATTATCAGCCTAGAAGTTTGACCCTAAGATTTGTAGAGTTACATTGTGGATTTCCAAAAAATTTGGCCTAGATTGCTTTCTCAGTCGCGACCTGAAAGTTTTGTTTTGACAGAGTTTTCAATCTTCGTCGTTGATACATATTGCGACATACAGCGGAAGTACATCTCGACACCGCTCCACGTATCCTTTGCTTGGATTATTGATCGCGACAAGTTCAGCGAATTGGCGACAATGCTAATGACCCATAGCCATTCACTCCAGCGTGAGTTTCCTCTGTCGGCGGATCTCTTTGGCTCTCGACCGTCACGTCGTTCAAAGTGCAATACAGTTCCTTCTACGGATTCGTGCCAGCGGCGATCTCGTAATGGCTGGTTCTTGAATAGTTAAATTTCGCGACAACGAAAATTGCAATGACGCAACTACGGTCGCCGTATGGAGCTTGCCCGGAGCCGGTATTTGCGGGCGGTCTTTATGCCGACCACGGCATTTACGTTTAGCGGTTCACCCACATTTGCGACGTCGTTTCTTATTATGACATTCGCATGCGTGACTGGTTGTTTGCGTGTCTCAGCGGGCTTTTCTATATTAGACTCATCTTTGTGTTGCGACCCATTTTGTTATGTCGCGACACGACTTTTCTTCCTTGTGTTGGAATCTTTGCCATTGACCTTAAGATCCTGTTTGAAAGCTTATCTACGTAGCCATGACCTTAAGATCCACAGCGCGACATGAACATCTTGACTTGAAGTATGCCATGACATTTGGATTCTTTATTTGTGACCGGAAGTGCGATACCGGCTAAAGCTACGCATCTCATCATGACCTTAGTTATCTATGATGACTTGAGTGTCTTCTTCCGCGATTATCCCACGACGTATCTCGCTTATTTGCAACATACACATTACCTTACATCGCGACATAATTATTTCTTTGAAGCTGCTTTTTATGTGACGGGTTTTCATGTTGCGATAATCAATGCTCCGGGATAAGCGAGGATTTTTGTCGCGACGGATATCACTGCGCTTATGTTAATGACACGCAGAAGAATCTTGACGCAACGCCGGCTCTCGCATGTGGTGACTTGTCATATTCTTCCCATTGTCTATCGCGTGAGAGCGCCTTTTATGGCGGCCAGGAGCTTATCTGGCATCGATATTCAGACTTTGTGTGACCTATGAAAACAACTATCATGACAATTTGCTTCGCAATTGCTCTTTTTCTCTTCACTTTCTGTGGAATTTTCTTTACTTCTTTTATTTAAAACACAAGAAACATAAAGTTGGTAGATACTCCGTAATTTGGCATTAAAACATATATGAAAATACTAAGCCAAGCGGAAGAAAAATGGATTAAAATGGAGTGAATTTAAGACTCACAATGCTTTATCCTCAGATTCATGACAGTGACACGCTTTCCCGAACACTAGCACAGATAGGTGACATTCCCAGTGGTGTCTTGAATGTTGTATATATGCACTGACGCATCATCCTCTTTTTGCCTAATCTTTCTTGAGATGTTATTGTTTTTCTAAGATAGACTTGATTTCTCATTTCCAACACTTTTCGCAGCGTTGGTTTATGGTGAGGCATTATGCAGAAGTCTGATTCGATCTCTTAGGACACCATACTTCCCTCAGCGTTATCAATGGTTTATTCTGAGTGTATTCCCCGTCTAGTGATCAATGCCCTTGGAGTTCAGGCAAGTGAATAACATGGTAGTGGAAAGCTTTCCCACTTTGGCATCATTAATTAGATAGAGTATAGCCTACCCGTTTAGAAACATGTCTGACTAAGAAAATATATGAGTTCTTGAAAGATGAATGAAAAGGTTCCAGCAAGATCCATCCCGAATATCAAACATTTCTACCTGCAAATAAGTTGCAAGTGGCTCATCTCATTTTGATATGCTTCAGTTCTTTACAGCATTTTATCCTGAAATGGACACAAAGTGGTGTGCATCCTTGAATAAGGTAGACGATGAGATCTCGATTAAAGCACCTTTGCAGCTGTCCTATTTCCTCCAAAGTGTCCCCCACATGCCAATGTGTGATGAGTTAGAATACTTTCTATTTCTACCTCTTAGGACACATCTTCTTATCACTGGTCAGCTTATACAGGGATAGGTTCCTCCCAGGTAGTAGTTCTTGTTTATGAAAGAATCTTCCTTTCTACGATAACTAAATTATGGGGGGAGCACTCTTGCTACCAAGTAGTTTCTGGCTATGAGCCACGTGCGGCTTTGTATTGCAGTCAGCGAGGCACGATGGGAAATATCCATCGACGATCTGCAACTTTACTCGGCCCTTCGATCGTGAAAGGTGGTCGGCTACTAGATTTTTCAGTTCCTTTCTTATCTTTAATTTTCGGTCGAACTCCTGGAGTAATGTATACAGCACTATCAATCTGATTTAGCGTCCTTCTTAGTCGTCGGTACTTTATGGCTTCATGGTGGTGTGCTATGACCCTTATTACCAATTAAGTGCAGTAGAACTTGCTTCGAAGCGCCAAACCTGATAGCCAAAAGTTCTTTTCATTTGTGCATAGTTGAGTTGCGCATCATTCGAAGCGTTGATCGCATAATAGATAACCCGGAAATGTTTTTGTCCCTTTTTTGGCCTAGCGCTGCAGGTTGCGTAGTCGCTGCATCTGGCATTAGTTGAGGAGATTACGATCGAGAGCATTTCTGATAGATCTGACATCAATTTTGTTTGAGGAACAAGAGCAGCAGGCGTGATCATGAGCTGGCGCTCCTTGAACAAAGCGGGATTCGGCGGGAAGCAGCCATTTTGGAGAAATCCTTCATGGATCTCACACATGTAGAATCCCGTGACCTAGAAATCTCTCCCTACTTCATTCCTTTCATTGAAGATGGGGGCAGTAGCTTCTCTATTGTTTCAACCTTGGCTCTATCTCTGCCAAGTTCCTCTTTACACGCTGTCGGTGCCCCGATACGTGCAGCGCTTACCATGAAGTGACACTTCTCGGTCGGTGTGCGGGATTTGGTTTCCTCCATCTTATCGATGCACGTCTCGTTTCTCGACCCATTATCAAAGATTTCCCTAACCTGGGAGAAATCATCCATGAATACTTCAATTGTTCTCTCGACCATGTCAGAATACTTGACCAGCCATCATCTCTTGCGAAATGTACGATGTGTTACATAGCGAGGCATTTGCACAACCGATATACCATGCGGACGCGTGGTATTGTTTTCTCTTGGTCACCAGGTGATATAAATGATCTGAAATTTCTCTTGAATGCAGGCGCAAGAAAGCGGTAATACTCATGCCACACCGGTGAAGTGCTTGTCGATCTAGGAATGGAAGTGGGAAATGATATTTTCTGGTTGCCTTGTTATTCCAGTGGTGCAGAAACCCCTCCACCCTGTCTTTATTCGAGAAGGTAAGCGGTGTATTTGGCGCCTAGGTCAGCATCCTTGTGGTCCCTCCTTGGAATGAGCATGTGGAACACCACAGTATCGAGATGGGGTCAGATCCTCACGCATCCTAACCACTTTTACAATACCTCTTTTCTTACCACCTCGCTTTATTTGTGGTTTAGTCTCTCCCCCAACCTTTTTGATGGTTTGTGCCCATATAAATAGGATGGTGCGCACACATGGAGGGGCGAATCCCCTTTAAATCAGCTAGAGACCACCCGATATCATTCTTGTGATCCTAGAGCACTCTCAAAAACATCTTCTTCCATTCTTGTCGAAGATGCTGATGATAGCTAGTAGGGTTGAGGATTCCCAGAGTCGCCTCAGTAGGGTGGCTTTTCTCAGCGCCAGTGGTCGGCCCAGACAGAGACGAAGTCAGGGTGTTTCTCTCGACAACTCTATAATACTTCCTCATTGGTTGGAAGGAATTCATCCACTTCCACGTACTCTTGACCTCTTCCTTAGTTCTTCCCTTGGCGATACACAGGGCACAGCCTGCCAAAGGTCGGTCAGACCCTGCAGCTAGGCACATAGCCTCTCTGCCTCTATCATAAAGCATGCATCGCTCCATTTGGATACCTCACCGTCATCAGCTAAATCTAACTTCATCATCCTGCACTCTTAATTTTGACTCTCACTTCACACATCGATCGCCAGCGACTAGTTGCTACGTAGAAATGGTTTGCCCGATATGATGGGTATCTCTTTATCTTCCTCCGTATCTAACACATATGATCGTGGAAGATAAACACCTTCATCACTTATCTTCCACGAGGATGTTGATGATCTATCTACTAGTTGCGATTAAAATATAGTAGGTCACAGCTTCACTAAAACCGATCTCGTGCGAAAATGGATAAGGCGTAGGGTTAATCACTCCCAGTATGATCTCTCAAGGTCGGGTTCCTATCTTACGGGGATTGTAAGTGCACGGATCGCCCCGACCCACGTGGTAATTTCCTCACAGTAACCTTTTGTACTCTTGGTAGGTTCAACTGTCTACAATTCTAATAACCTTCTTTCTTGGATGAGTATATCTTTCCTTGAATTTAAGCGTAGTTGGGCATCTCATTCCTAATGCATCACAGAATGGAATGATATGCGTTTTCTTAAACACTTCCATGAATTTAGTAAGCTGCCATCGGTTTTGTTTCTACCTGACCATTGGGGATATGGTACTGGTGCATAGGGCTCAGTTGTAGCTGCCTGTTTCTCAGTTTCTTTCTTCCCATCTGGTGTCTCTATTGGCTTCTCCTCTTGGGGCTGTTCCCCTAGCCTCTGATCTTCCGGGCTGAACTGTTCCACTACCTTAGTTTTCTCTTCTCTTACTACTAGTGGTGGCCCCCGTGTAGCTAGCTCTCTACCACTTCTTAACGTGATAGCCTTGTGAACATGCAGTCTTTAGGGTTTCTCTGAATTGCTTGGCAGGAACCTTCTTTGCCTCTACGAGTAAGTATATTAGCCACATTTTGCCCCATTTCGCCTCCGGGTTTTCTGTTGTCTTTGCTGATTATTCGATTACCGTTGGCGGGTTCTACATATTCGCCTTTGTCTACCAATTCATGAAGGTGGTATAAGGAAATGCAGCATTTAAGCGAGGGCTTTTCAAGTCCACTTTTTCTACGGTGGCGGTTAGCTCTTTCGGGGTGGTAGCATGTTGTTGGATTGTTCCTCCGTCCATAATTAGATTGCTTTGATTATTACACCACCCTTATTTTGATTGGTTTTGATAATTGTTGCCCCATCTGCCACCACTGTTATGGTGATTAAACCTTGACACATCTTGGGCATCTCTCTTATTTACATTGTCGGTCATTCTGTCTTGTTGTCTTTGTCCTCTGAGTGCGCATATACTCCATGGGCTAGTCCCCAAATGGCATTCTGATTTTTGTTTGATGAAATTTGATCGACATAAAAGTAAGCTTCTTTGAGAACCTCTGCCGTTATACGCACCTCCCATGACCTTTCAAATTATGTCCTATCTTAGGCCCTTTGATTTGTTATTAGTAGCAATATCCTCGGGATCTCGCGTGTGCTTGAGGTAGTAGTTTTCTTCATTATCATCCTTCTTTGAGGCATTTGCCTCGCTGTTATGGTGCATCCACAAATTTATTATAAAGGTATGGACTTGCATCCATTTTGTTCAGCATGTGTGGACACCTCCTTAACCGGTTCATGAAATCTCTCCCATGATTGTTGAAGTTCTCTTCCTCCGGTTACTTTAAAAGTATTGATCTCTTCCACTAGCTATACAATCTTCAGCGATGGGAAAAACTTTATCGGGAACTTACACTAAGTCGTTCCATAGTAATGGAATCTGGTGGTGACTTGTCAGCCAGGTGTTTAGATCCCATCACTATGGTGAGTGGAAACAATCTCTCGATGAGATCCTGCCGGTCACCCCATTGTATGATCGTGTCACATACTTCCCAGTGAAGTTGGTTGGAATTGCATATTAGGTTCTCACTTGGCAATCCAGTGGAACATAATGTTTTGAAGCATCTCTGAGGGTGATACTTTTCAACTGAGTTGTTTTGCCTCGTGGTGATAGCCGTATAAGCGGATGAGACATTGTGGAGTGTGGTAAATCATCTGGTAACACTGGCCGGATCATCTGGATGTATAAATGGCCTAGGTGCATAATTCCTACCATTATTCCCATTGTGACCCCACTTGTGGCTACAGTTTTGTTATGATACGATGTTGCCTTCATTATTATCTGGTTGCTGAATTTCTTTGTTGTGCTTCTCTTTAGTTCTCTAAATGGCGGTGTAAGGTTCTGCTTTCACAGTTTAGGATCAAGCGGAGTAGGTTCAACTTGACCCCATCTCTACGCATACATTCCACGACCTTCTTACTATGATCCTTATAAACACAGAGACCATATTGCAAACCTTTTATAGCTGCAAAATAAAAATAAATAAAAATTAAATTAAATTAAATTCAGTATGTAATTTATTATTGTGTGTCTCTTACAAAAACTTTTCCCAGACAATGGCGCCAAAAACTTAATAGGTCGATAATGTGATGTGTGATTTGTATAAACTAGGTAAGCGCCTGTAATGCTTAAGTGCCCTTATTATCAAGTAATATAGTATACCTAAGTACGAATATGATCCAAGGAGGAAATCGTTGACTCTTATAATTGGCCCTATGATATTATAAGACTTAAGCTCTTAATGAATGTCTAATTAATGTGTAACAGATTAGAACTAAATCTAATTAACTTGTGAAATTACTTTTTGTGAAAACTAGGGTTTGGCCTCCCCCCGTCACATTTGATGGATTATTTCCATAGGAATTATTATTCAGTCCTATTCACTTAGAGACGAATTCTAGATGACCGGGGTGATCGTACCACCAAAATCGCATTTCTCTCAGGGCATAATAAAGCCTATCTGCGGTAAGGGTTGGATGCATCTCATACAGACTATCTTCAGAAGCGCCCCAGTAACCAGGCCTAATGTCACCTTTCAGAATGAGGATATCTCTATTCTGTGGATTGACCAGGTACAACTCTGCTCACCTGCAGTCCACGCCTGCCGTGTGGATGCGGTAAGATCATCAATGATGTGGAACATTCATGGAAATAAACCACGGACATGATCGAATCGATATAAGTATTAAATGGCTGAATAAGGTCGTTAAACATAATCACTTTAATTAGACGGGTTCAGCAATACAGAAATAAATCTAAGAACATATGAATTTATTACCGGCATAGTTATCGTCATTGTGGTTTTGAGAGAAATGCGAAAACATGAGTCTTTTGATCTCTACGGAACGCCTCTTAACCGTTTTCCGCTCCTCAAATCGATGCGTCTACGATGATCTTGCGTGGGTCTCCGTGCTTTTTATAAGTACGATGAAAGGAATGTGAGCTAGTGGCGTCGGCGTTGGTGTTCCGCGCTCAGCGACGTTAGGCGACTCTTGGACTTTACTGTGTGGCAAAAAAGTCGGGGCGTGCAGCGTCTGCGGCGAACATCAGCAGCGTTGTACGTCGCGGCTTACTCTTGGGTTTTCACTTCTTTCTTCTTAGCATTTCCAGCTTAACATTATAATATTACTGATACGGTCGAAATCGGTCTCGAGATGGCAATGTGTTAATATATATAAAATCGATTCTACTAAGCGTGTGGGATCACGGATCTGACATGGCGTTTTAGACATATCATATCTTTATCTGAATGATACTCAAAACAAATATATGACTGACGGGGCCCAAGTAATGACCCATTGGAGACTCTGAGATGGTAAATTCTGTGTCATAGTCACTATCAGGCATACCTATCCTCCCTTCTACGAACATAAATGAAGCATTAGGTTATTTTTGTTTCGGTCAGTCATACTAAACCATCATAACATGGTTCTCTGCATATTATCATAGGCGTTTTAATGGACTTGCAATTCATGAAACTTGATAAATGCCTTAATCCATCAGACATCATCCCCTAAGAAGTTTGGCGTACCTGCATTATATAAACAATTAACGCCAAACAATACAAAGCATATCCGAGTCCATTTTCAACTCTAATTTGACCTAGAAATAGGGTTTTTAGACAAAGCGATCCTCTCCACAAAAGTGTTCAGCTATGTCTTAGGATTTCCGAGGCTCATGAATCGGGACATTTGGGATATTTATAGATTGGAGGTATGGCTGAGCATTTACAGAACTACTCTCGTAGGTTTCAGACATATCTGGAATTGTGTTCTATATTTGAAAATTTTTGGGAGCGATAGGAATAATTTGACCGCCACTTATAGAGTTGGCGTCCTGGTGTCTGGTTTGGTATAATTTTGATTCACCCTCTTTAGATTAGTACTTACTAACTTTCAGATATGAATCCTTTCTCGGACTAAACTCAGAGCAGTTTGGGGATGGGAATTGTTCCCACTGCTGAAGAGTTTAAAGTGTATTTGAGGACTAATTGGCTATACTTCTTCATAAAAGTTGTTCTCTTAGATGTTTAGTTTGTACATAAATTTGAATCGACCAAAGGCTCAGGTTATGATTCGAACAACTGGGCCACTCTGGATTCGGGATTATTCCCGAATGGCGACCGAAGCTCAATTTTAGGGGTCTTAGGACAGGAATTCAATCTAGGTCTTAGGAAAAGTACTTGCAGCCCTTATCCTTCTTCCCAAATTCCTTACAAAACTATAATCGTTGGTTTGAAGGTCGATGAGCAGTTATGGCCAAAACAAGAACATAGGGTCTGGGAAATTTGATAGAATCTCCCATGCAAGGCCTGCACCTTTTCACACAGATTGTTCATTGGGGTTACAACCAACGAGAAACAAAAACAAAGGGAGGTTGGATATTTTTCCTATACGCATGTAATAGTAACAAGAAGAAGGTTAAGAAGAATTTCAGTATGGGATTTGCCCGAACACTTCTTCTTCTTTACTCACTTCTTCCTTTCCTTCTCTTTTACTTGATCAAGTAAAACTTCAAAAGATGGAGGAACTATCGATAAACAAGCTTCTTCACAAAGCTTATAGCCCCTAATCCTCAAAGTGAAGGAAAATGGGAGTGTTTTTCTCTAGAAATTTAAATTGTCCTCTTAATATATTTCTCGACTTTTCCTTTTATATTTGTCCACTCGAACTCCTATCAATTTATGAAGATCAACTTATCAAAATTCTATCTTAATATTAGACAATCTTCTTATCTATACCTCAGCACAGGTCCCCTTTAATTTGATATTTATAATTATTAACTTTGAACTATTGAAACCATAGTTATGTGTTTTTATATTTAGCATAACTTTTGAAGTAGATTTATTTTAATATATCCTACATATAATGTAAACTATAATATAATTTGAGGTGTACATCATTTGTTCAATAAGAATAAACTTTATCTCGAGTGTATTTCATACCACTTTGTGGGGTTTTTTCTTACGAAGAGGAGATTAGGGTTTCAGCGTCCGGTTACCTCAGTATAAATTAATAATAACGAAATGACAACAACGTATGAAGGGTGTCTAAGTTATCCCTCGACGCCTTTCAGTTCGTTTCAATGGTGATTATTATTATTATTATTTTTGTGGTTGTTTAATCGTGCGATCAAACTAAACAAAGAAAAACAAATTATCGCAGTTTGATTTTGAAATTCAATCGACTTTTTTGAAGCAGGCTTACAGCAAACCCGAATAAAACCCATTAAATACAAAAATAAAGCCGCATTATTAGCTTCAATGTACACGTTGAAAGGCTCGATATCGAATTTTGCTAAAATTATTTTGTAAAAACAAAAGTATTTATTGAACACAAAAACTTGAGTGTCAATAATCAAAAAGACTTGTACAAATACATTACAAAATATGCTTTATTAAACAAATGAGCATATCTAATTTGTATTGGGTAAAAACATATCGATGTGGATCAGAATTATTAAGCCGTCATTTTGTCATAAAAATCTAGAGGCAAGATAAAAAAAGATGGATAGAGTTGAAGATTAATCTTTTCTCCCTAAATGTGTTTCCCAGTATATAAAATTCTAGGACTATATTTACTTACATCTATAGAAAATATGAGAACAATTTGGGCTTTTACAGCACAATCGCCCCCACTAGGCAAAGGAAGGGTGAACATAGACCCATAGCTGAAAACAATATTAAATCATCTAAATGACCGCGAATTAATATTATACATAATTATACAATTAAAATTGTAATATAGTTATACTTCATAATTAATAAATTAATCTAAAAAGTTCTCATTGGGGATTGATTTTTTGGTTAAGTATGAATATAGCAATTGATTTTTTTGGTTAAGTTTGAATTTTTGAACCTTTGTTGGAGTCTAATAATTTGAATTAACCAGAGACGCCGTTGGGTTTAATTAATATTCCAAGGAGTATATTATAAACGAAGGTTTTTGAAATGAATGAAGCCACCTCGAATTAATCACCTTTGATAAGTTGTTTAAAATTGATTGTTTTGCAATGAATGAATTCATCACCAGATGCACCGTATATATAAATCATCATTAATCTTTGTAATTGATACCCAGTGATTCGCCGCATTGTGGGGATATTGGAAGGTCACTTTGAGCCTATAAATAGGCCTTCCCGCGATATGATTTATCAGAAAAACAGTATATTTCCTCCCAGTGTAGCTGTACTCTGCCGAGCCTTGTTTCATCATCTGCAGGAGATTTCTCTTTGTTTTCTCATACATGGAGGACATATCAGCACAGATCATCATTCAACGGCATTTTCAAACGATTATCAAGCATGGGTTTCTATACAGGAGTGATATCCAAGTCCTGTAAAGTTCCTTTGTTTTTTCATCCCATTCCAAAGGATTTTTTGAAAATGTCAAATCTTACAAAAATTAGAGTTTGTGGCCCTTAGATATCTTTTAAAAACTATGTCATGGATCCTTGATACAGGATCCACCTTGATGGTATGAATTTGGAAAATACAATGGAATCGAAAGCATCCACCTACGGGATCGCACAAGTCATTGAATTTTCCTTTGGCATAAATCTCCATGAGGACTTAGAAAAATGAATATCTTCTGAGTAAGATCCTCCTGCTCTATGGAATGAGTTAAAGTGAGATCTGATACTAAGAAAGTAAGTAAATCTCCAAAGAAGCTTAGTGTATTGAATTTTTTTGATTTACAATATTTTTTGAAAGCAGTCCCAGTTGAGTATAACTCTTGCTTTTGACAGGAGTAAACTGGTGAAGTTGTGTGGAGAAAGATCACGAGAGGAAAGGCATGCTAGAAAACATTCACCATTTAGCACCAGATCAGCCCACGCGTAGCCCGGTGTGAGGCGGGTTCAAAAGTATTATGAACTGGTAATTTCGCATATCTACTTTGTGGCTGAGAGCAAAATGAGTTTTTAATGAAAATCACGATCCTTGATTGATGAACATTTCACTGAAATCGTCGATGTCATCTCAAACTAATAGTAATTAGGTAGTTATTTGGATTCTCCAATTATGAAACTCATGATAATAATTCTACCCATAAAGGGAAAACTTCAATGCACCACCAAAAGTGGAATAATACCAGGGCAAAGCAAGAAATTTACCTTGAACTTAAAGATATTCTTAGTGGACATATCATGTAGGAAACCATGAATACAAATGTAAGAGTGTCTTTACTATTTTATCTATTGTTTACGGTAGAAACTTTGACACATTAAAATGCCTGCCGGCTTTCTCCGCTGGGTTATTATCATGTTATAGAAGCTATTAGTCCTTATTATAAAAGTGAACAGGGTTCGAGGGCGCTTTTCCTTTGGCATGACGAGGCCGGTCACCTTGGATCTTCAATGATGAGGGAGAGGATCATAGAAAACTCTACAAAGGCATGAATTTTGAAACCCGAAATCCTCTTATCCATGAATGCCATGTGTCACAGTGTAGAATTGATGTGTCGAGGTCATCATACCAGTCGAGGAGTTTGAGGTCCCAAATATATTAGAGAAAAGGTACATGGGGCGTTGTGGACCCATTCATCCTGTATGGACCTTTCGGTACTTCATAGTCTGTTGGTGGCACCTACCCTACAGGATAGTACTCATGTTTATTCCTTGCAACGTAATATTGCTTCCTAGAATCCTTGCACAAATAATAAAATTACTGAACTGTTTCTTGATTATCCAGTCAAAGTGAACTTGATAATGCTAATTTGGGTTTACCTCCCGAACTTTCAGCGATTGTTTGCATTGATCGGGATAAACATTTGAGCATCCTATTGCTCACACTCGCACCAAAATGGTTTAGCGGGAGTCGCCATCGAAACATAACCCAGGTTAATAGCCAAACCATTAATGAAGAAAAAACTAAAAATTCTACCGCCCAGGCGCTGGGGACATGCTAGCCCATGTATCTTGCAAACCCGGTTCATGTATTGAGCCTACGCCTGCCATGAATACTCCCTTTTCCGACGTGCTCAAACAGCCGCAGGCTATATCTCTATCTCGAACTCATTTAGTTGAGTTCTGATTTACTGTGACACATACATGCTAAAATGGGTCCTAAAGAAGACTTGGGATTTATGTGGGATATGATTTGCCTTCAATATATAAGATACCTTGAGCCCTCGACTTGAAATATTTTTCTGACCGCAGGTGTCTTTGACCTATTATTCATTAAAATTTGTTTCCCCACCGATGGAGGAAAGTCGATTCGAATAACTCTGAGAAATCACTTAGAATGCGTCGTAATGTCTCATTTGATCCGCATTACCATCGAGTGAACTACGAAGTTCGAAAGGATCATTCAAATTTTGCAATATCTTGCCAAATCAATTACGATCATTCTGGCGATACAAAGAAGTGACAATTCACATGTCCCGGTACACCGTCTCGACGCGGATTGATGTCGTGAAGGACAACTAGCAGAATGAATCTGAAAACGCCTAAAGTGTGGGAGACCTTTTTGAAACGAGAATCTGACTCTGAAAGAGGAGAACCTGAACTCTGATGCTAGCCTTGCAGAACATAATGTTTGTCTGAAGGCATATATTGAACAAGGGACCTGAAGAGGTCCACAAACAGAAGAAATAACCCTTGAAGAGGCTTGAGTACCTAAAAATAATTGAAATCTCAATAAATTATATGCCTGAGGAGATAAAATGGGATAAAACAATATTGTGATTAAAAATATTTTTATTGATTTCCAAAAGTGGCCTTAGACATCATAAGAAATGATGAAGATCCAAGACAAAATGTGGAAGAATATGAATAAAAATGATTGGCCCGAAATTGGAAAAGCTATGCGGGCCGAGTGCGACTCATTCTTAAACGAGGAGGTTTTTGGACGCATGAGTCAAACACTGCCAAAGTGTCGCTTTGTTTGATGTGAATGGGTGTTGTAAAGAAAGCCATGATAAGGAATAATGAGATCATGAAATATAAAGCGCGATTAAGTAGCCTGAGGGTTCTGCGAGCCCGAGTATTGACTCACGACATATTCACTGTGATGGGCCAGCGATCCGCTTTCCATTTTAATAAGCTTGCGGTCTAAAGGACTGGAGATATCTAATCACCATGGATGTCATCCGCGGTGTATCTATGGATCCATCGATGACATATATATAAAAATCTGAAAGGATTCACATTACCTAAAGTGGTAAATACAAAGCCTCGTAGTATGTGCTCATTCCGAGTCCCGATATCTACATGCTTGATTAAAGAAATCCAAATGCATGTATTTGTCGCCTTAGCAGTATTTATTAAAAGAAGGAGTGCTAACAACCCATAGTGGGAGTTGCAGTGGTAGGCTTATGAGGCGTTGGCGTCTGGGAGCTAAGAGGTATATTGGGCCCCGGATCGGGTGGGCACACGATTCGCCAAGACCACCATTTTTAAAGGCCCGAACCTGCTTAGACGACTAATTACTATGTGAAAAAAATTAATTCTTATATTTTATTGATAAATTACTTTCCTCCCTCTAATTTATCTCCACTTTCTTGGGTTTTCTTGATGATAGTATATAATAGGCATAATTTTATTAACTAGTGACTTTTTCCTTTTGATTTTCTTGATGAAACTTTGTTCTAAATTAATTAGTGAAGTCCGTTTGAAAAGTAATTTGCCATCTAATTATAGGCATCACAGCAGTAATAAAAAAGAAAAGAAAGAAAGAAAAAGATCTTAGTCTCGATAAGTAGCTCCTTGGAACCTCAAATAAAATGCTAGATTAACTATAAAACCACCACTTTACATATGGTTTATCATTGATAGATCTCTGGAGATTAGACATAGCTACAAACAGTGATACGACTTGCTCTATTTGAAACATTTATAAATAGCGAATATCCTTGGATCTTGTAATAATTTGAAAGGCAAACCTGCTAAAAACCCCGAACAATGCCCCCGATTTTAGAGAATATTTCCATATTCAAAAACCATCGATAAAACCCTAATAAAAACTAATTTTATTGATATCATTGATAAACCAATTCATGTCATGGAGTTATCTTACTTTATGAAATTCTATATATAATATAATGTTTGATAATTAATGAAATTTCAATATAGTATACTATTTAATTATTATAATGTAAAGAGTTTTTGTTTTTCATCTAACTAAATCCATTACCCGTACCTTTGCTCTGATCCTTTATAAGATTCTTTTAACCTTGATAATTTACGTAATATAATACTTTATTTGATAATAAATGATATTTCCAGCTATACTTTTAATTTTACCAGGGTTTTTATTTAATTTGTGTCGGGCTGACCCAAAAGCGGGCCATCCAGAATGATTACCCTATTTGGCCAGCGTTGATTAAGCGAACTATTCATTGCTTCGATTTTTGGGCCAAAAAAAATTCTGACCGGTGAGCCTAAACTCATAGTTTGGGTAAGTACTTCCAACCAGGCAGTCTCGAATTACATTTCACCTATAGGCCCATTACATTTTATTGAAATCAAAATCGGATTTACAATTATTATTCGTATATGTTGATGATCTAAGCCTTATTGGGACTTTCCGGGAATGGCTCAAGGCGGAGAAGAATTAGCAAAAGGGGTCGGATGAAGATCTCGAAAAAACAAAATTTTGTCTTGTTAGGATAGGCACCTATCATTGGATTGCTGATCATTTATCTGAAAATTTTAAAGCGCTTTATATACAGATGAAGCTCACCCTTTGACTTCTCGATGGTTGGCCAGTTATTTATGTGAAAAATGTTTCGTTTCATCCTTGAAAGGGTGAGTCTTCTTTGAATCTGAAGTACCATATCTTGAACTCTTTGGTGTTTTATCATATCTTTCTACTTGTACGCACCAGATATTCTTTTTTTACCATTGTCTGAGTAGCCATATATAGTTCCACTGCCAACGAAGAAGTAATTGAAATGAAGTATCTTGGCTTTACATATTAAGGTATGCTTAAGACATTTTGATATGAACTCTTATTAAAAAAGAATCAAAGTAACAATTGCTTGGATATGCAGATGCAGGGTATCTTTCAAACCCACACAAAGCTCGATCCTAAATCGGGTATGTATTTAGTTGTAATGGTGTTGCTATCTCATGCGTCACGTAAAGCGAAACAATAATGCGTATACATCATCAAGTGTCAGTCTTGGCCTTGCATGGCTTGGCATGAATGTATATAGATTAAGATCAATGATCGACATATTGAGGAATCATGTGGCCTCCACTCGAAGGCAATCAATGACAACATTATTTGAAAGCGTACGCATGCATTACACAAATAAAGGCGAGATACATCGAAGAAACGAGGCCGCATATCTACTCCAGTTCTTTTTTTACTCACCCAGGCTCACGAAAATTGTGAGATTGGCGATTAACAAAATGCGCACCGGTAACCAGCTCTACAGCAAACATATTCATCAAGGCATTTACCAACTTCAACATTCCAAAACTCGAGATATAAAGATTGGAATCGTCGACCAAGGATGTTGACATGAGGGAAGTCTGCTTTTATGACCTAATGTTAGTGTCTGCCACTCTTTCCCTTAAAGTAGGATTTTTGTCCCCACTTGTTTTTCTGACAAGGTTTTTAATGGCGTACTAACCTGAGAATGTTGTACTCTTCTTTATTATTTTTTTCCCATTAAGTTTTACCCTATGAGGTTTTAATGAGGCACATTCGTAAGGGTGGTAATTCAGGGAAGTGTTGCAAGGAAAGGTTTTATGAAATGAATGAAGCCACCATGATTGACATCACCTGATAAAGTGAATTCAGGATTCGATGTTTTTAATGAATGGATTCATTATGGAATACAATATACACTTAGTAAATCCATTAATACTATAATTGATACTGCCTCATTAATTCGAGTACATTAATGAGGATATTGGAGGAGAAAGGTCACTTTGGGGGATTTCATAAGCAGATCTTCCACCGCAATAACTATGATTTATACCAATAATTTATCTTTCTCCCATCTTGCTTCCCTTACTCTCTACGTATTTATTTGATATATTGGGAAATTCTCTCTTATTTTCTCGTATATAAGGAGGACTTTCTCCTTTAGATCGTCGTTCGGTAGCGTTTTGAAAAATTTAAATTTTAAAACTTTATTTGAATTTTGAGTATTTAGTCGATTTACTTGTGATTTATATTGTGTTAGGTATTTAAATAGCTTCTTATAAATAATTAAAAATAATTAATTTATAATTATTAAATTATTTAGCTTTTGTATTTATTTATTTATTTAAATCATATACTCTTAGAAGAACAAAAATAGAATCATCTATTCCCTACAATTCTTTGATTATACAGGCTGCAGATTGCCATATCAGAGGTTCATTCATTTGATTTTTAACTCTTTTGCGACAAACTTTTCATGCTCAAATTCTCTTCCATTTTTTTACTTTTTATTTTTTATTTTTACATCTATTCATTTTGTATATTATGTTGTAGTACGATATTCTTACATGTAAACAAACTTAAAATGATTTGAACACCTGTTCTCATCGTTGTCCTTTCTCACCCTTTTACTATTTGAGTTAGGCCTCAAAATTTCCTCAATTTCTAAATTTTTTATTAATAATTATTTATTCACTTTTCATAAGTTTGTCCAACAAAAAATGGTCAAGATGTTTTTTATTATAAATGGTCTATGTGTTTGATAATTGATAAGAGTTTTAAAAATATAATTTTAAAAATATAGAAAAACGACTCATTTGCTATTAGAATATTACTTAATATTTTTCTTAAAATGCTTTATAAGTGATTCAAACCTAAGTATAACTCTATATATGTAATTTTAAATGTTTTATTTTACACATCTATTCCATTGTACTGTATTGTAGTATTTATGTTCATATGTCCTGCCCAACCATTTAACCGTTAAATCAAACCTCATTAACATTAAAGTGTTTTAAGGAGTCAAAAATAAAATATTTCTACAAAATCATTATACCTGTTTCTGTTGTTTCTTAAATTTTAGGCCTTGTGTATACAAAAATATTTTGTAGTAAAAATACTTTTGAGTATAATCATTGAGATCAAATCTTATGTTTAAATTATATTTACAAATTTAATCTTCAAAAGCTTACCAATGAACTTGTAAATTAATTACCTTAAAATGAAAGTTTAACATTATTTAACAATTATTATCTTATTCTTACTCAATATATACTTCACAAAATTAACTTAATTCATTCAACAACCAAATAACTTTTTATATATATTTATGACATATCTGTTCACTTTACATTACAGCAATGAAGTAAAGCTTTCGAACTAGTCCTTTCATATGCAGCTAACCTTTAAATAAAGCAGATACATTACCTTATTAAAAGTAACCTCATTTTATATGAAATTATAAAAATATTATTTAAAGGTTTATATCTACAAAAAGGCAAATATATATATAAAAAAGGGAGATAAAATACGAATTAAGTTTACATTTACCTATTAGAAAAATAAAAAATAAAAAAGGAAATTGAGTAGAGCACTAAACCTAAAATAAGTATTTGACAAAATTTCAAATTAAAATGCCTAGGTAACACATAATTCAAACACAAACCTCAAGAGTCAGTCTAATGTTTCACCCGACAATCAAACAGAAATAGCAGCTTTACCTCCTCCCTCAACAACCAAATAAAAACTTGAAGACTTTAAGGAGGGCAGCAAATCTTTACAAAGGGATTAAAGGAAATAGTATGCCTTCAACCAAACAGTACTTCCCCCCAGCTTTAACCTTGTCAATTATCAAAGCTAGTGCAACTCTACAGTATATAATACTAGACTTCCATAGAACATGACACCAATTTCAAAAATTGAAGAGAAGACTTAAGGGCCTGTTTTGTTCATATTTTTGAAAAACTAATCTTGAGAACGGTTTCTTAAAACACAAGAACGCGTTTAATTGTTCCTACAGCTGTTTTATTATCTAAATTTAGTATTTTTTGGCGCCTTCTCGGTATTTTGGGAGCAAAAAAAACGTTTAGGCTTTGAAATATATTTTTTAAATGTTTTAACCCCATTATAAACTATTTTAAAGAAATAGTTTTCAAAAGCCCATAACAAGCCTAATTCTCAAAGATCAAAATTTCTTGAATGGAGTAAAGAACACAAGCAGGCTAACAGCAAAGATGACACAAAAATCAGGCAGGGGGTTATCTGCGGTTAATACAGAGAGAACAGAGAGGAAATCGCTTGGGATAGGCTTAGTTGGTCCCTATTTTGGGTTTTAACCTCAATGAGCCACAGTTGAAGTCACTCAGGCGTGAGGCTTGAGGTTTATCGTCTTTAAGCTTCTGCAAGGGTCATTTTAGGTTAGTCGAGGTGGACCCGGACGTAGGTGACTACTCACACCCACGATTATCAAAGAAAGAAAAGTAAAACCACAAATACAGTTCATTAAATAAATAGGGGCATCAAGCAGACTAAAGCTCTAGGCTTAAAACCATTTCTCGTCTTTACAACTCAAAATCTAAACTAAAATCTTGCCAAAGTAAGCGCCCAGGAGTAATAAGGGCAAATTATCTTTAAGGAGATAATGGCCTGCTTGCCTCCTCAAAGAACTGCCCTTATCTGTGCATCTATAACATAAAACTATGCATCCAAATTTAGGAATAGAAGAATTCCCCAGAGCAGAACTTCACTTCATAATCTCTACTCTGTCCAATACCAAAACCCTCAATATATCTACAATTTTGCCTGTGACGTCAAGACACAGAAGAATTTATCATATTTATATACTCTGATTTCCTCTTCTGTAACAACCATGATTGGAATCATGACATTAACACATGACTCTTTAAACCTCTTTATATATTCTGTTTGAAGCTTCCATCCACATACCACTTTACCGCCAGTAAGTTCATCAGGATGGCTCAAACTCTACGGCCACACTTAGTATATTCTTCCTTTGTTTTGGATATTTCTGAACTCATTTTACTAATTTCTTGATCTTCAATTACCTAGGGGGCCTTAAAGACTACATTGCAGCAGAAGTTTTGTTTCTGTTTGTTTTCTTGTAGCCCAACCATATCTTTTTACTTTGTATTAGATTATAAAGAATCATCTCAGCTTCTAATTCTAACAGCAGTTGAGAGTCTGTTTCGTCCGGCTGTTTCCTTATCTCAGCATCTAACAGCGGTTCCAGAGTTTCGTGCCGTACGTGCTTCCTTTTACGCGATGATCCCTTACAGGCAGCTCGCGATTCCTATTAATTATAGATATAATATAGAATAAGAAGAAGAATATGATCAATGCATATATAAAGCCCATATTATTCCTCATGTAGGTGGAATGAATAAATGCAAATTCTTAATCGAATGTGATTGATTCACATTATCAAAGCCATCAAATAATATAGATTAATGAGGCAAAGAGAGGAATAAACATGCTCTTCAGTATATACTTCTACCAACTCATATTAGCATTCAGGGTGTAAATCAATCAAAATTATTCGTGAGCTGCCGAGCTCAAATTTTAAAATCTTTGAATTCGACTTAGAGTTAATCTAAGTCGAGGATTCGATGTAAATCACTTAGCCCATTTATTAGTGAAATTTGAAATGAGGCTTTATTATTTTATTAATCAGTCGTTTGGTATGGTATTTATTAATTTTTAAATTCGAAGGTTTTTGTGATGGAGTTCGAGTAGCTTGTTATTTTTAAATCAGGTTTCAAACATCGAGAAAAGTCAAGTTAAAACGAGTTTTTATTGATGTTTGTGGGAGGCTGTGTGACTCTATTAAACTCAATTACACACACTGGCAAAAAAGCCTTGAAAGGGCTTCAAACCTCTGATATATAGAAAGTGGCCTTTGTAGATATCAGATGATCTATAATACAAGAAAATACAAGAAACTGCTTTCAGAAAAAAAAAAAAGCACCTCCTAGAGTATATATTCCACCACCCATCCAATTCAAATTTTCTTATAGCAATCTTTCTCCACACTCTAACAATACTCTAAGACCAACCCTCACAACAGTTTGCTAATAATGTTGGATTAAGGGACTATCATATCTCTTAATATCAAGGCTACTCCATATTTCATTCTTACAAAACATTAGACCTACACAATGTTTTTCCTTCCTAAAAACTTTTCACAAATCTGTTTTGGCTCTGATTTAAATTCGAAAGGCAATCTTAGGAAAAAAAATAATGAAATGATTTTCATTATATTTGATTTGTGTAGAAAATATAAAATAAAATAAAATATAATCAAAACTCCCTAAGCTCCGTTTGGAACAGAAAAGTACTAAAGAAAGAAAATAATAATAAGAAAAATGATTTTCTCATGTTTGATAAATTTAAACATATTTTTATTTTATATCTATGATTTTGTTTTTCTTCTTTCCTTCACTTATATTTTCTCTCTTTATTTTTTTTTATTTAGGTACTTTAGGTTCAAATGGAACCTAAAATTTTATATATTTTTAAATTCTTAGTAAACAAACAAAATAAGTTTGAATAAAGCATACATAATTTTTTGTACAAATAAACATCTAAGTGAATTATTAATTTTAAAAACATTTTTATTTTAACAATTTTCTTTCCTTGGTTTGTATTTTCACTCTCAAAGGCGACAAGAATTCAGTTTACTGCATTGTATATAAGCGAACAATTCTCAGCCTACCTACCTTACACCCAAATAAAACTGGAAGCTGTTGCACTCACTCTATTCTTCTAATTTAGCTCCTTTTTGCATGTTTAATTAATTAATTCTCAGACCTAACACAGCCCCAAAGGCAGACCACATATACTAGATTATCTTCATCTTCTCAGAGAGTGAAGCCTGTTTCCTATGACTCTATTTTTTTACTGTGTATTCTGCTTGGAGATTTTATCAGTGAAGCAAAATCAGAAAATAATGCTATAAAGAAAATAGGAAAAGCTAATAAAGGCTTAAACATAGGACAAAACAAGAAACCGGCGATCCGCTCAGTGAGAAAACAAAAGAAATCATAATTCTAAAAACCTAAGACTAAATCCGATAATTTCAATCCAACCAAAGTCTAGCCTTTGCCCAAACAGAGAATCGGCGGCTAACAATGAAAGAAACTAAACCCTAAAACAAGAAAACTGACATAATGTCCCTTGCAAGAACCCTCTGTGTACTTACAAATCAATTGAACCTCCCTCCTAAAACTGAAAAGATAAAAAAAAATTATGAGGTGGATTTATTTAGGGTGATTCCATTGAAAAAAGACCTTTTCAAAAACGGATTTTGGAAATTTGACATTCCAATGGGTTATTTTCAAAAAAAAAAAAAAAAAAAAACAGATCTATAGATTTAGGGTATTTTGTTCTTTTACCCAAACTTCATTAATTTATATTATAAGATTTTATATAATATATACATATATATATATATATATATATATATATATATATATATATTTATTTATTTATTATTATTTTTACTTCAAGTTTAGTGAGAATACATATATTTAGTTGATTGATAAAGCGTTAAAAGCTATAAGTAATGAAAACATTAGAAGGGAAAAGGTCTAGGTTTAACTCTAATGATGAAGTTCAGCTACGTTACTTAACAAAATCTTTGGTTGTAAAAAAAAGCCCAACTAAATGATAAAGTTTAAAATATCAAATCACAAAGAAATATTTTGTTATTATTCTAAGAGACTTATCAATAATATAGAAATTTTCAAAATAATTTTATTTTATATTTTAAAGGGTCATGTTAAAATTATACCATTGCACTAAAAAAGAAAATAAAACCATTGCACTAAAAAGTAATGAATTATCACCTTGAAATACACATTAGTTCCATGACATTAATAAAGCAGCTGCATTTTTAACTTTTGTTTTTTGACATGACAAAAGGTTATAATGTAATAAATTTATTATTGGTCGAACTTGGGAGCTGTAAGCTATATTATTTATTTAAATATTGAATATTACCATACGTACTTAAATTTAAGCGGGATAAACAGGCTAACTCTTTGTTAAGCCATAAAACCATGCTTTTATGGGTTGCTTGCAGGACCCACCAGGCTACATGGGAAAAAGTCATTCTACACTGCATGATTTTAGTTTAAAACGAATGAAAAAAAAATAAAAATTCATTAGACCTAAACTTCCATTCGTGGTGCACATAGTAGGGAAGATAAAATATTCATTCAAAAAACCTCATCCATACATAAAAATGAAGCTCCAAAGTCATTCAAATGCATAAACCTTAAAAATATTTTATTACATTTTAAATAAAATTTGATTATTATAAATTTAATTCTAAAGTTTTACTGTAAAGAAATTTTTTATTTATTTACAAGTAAATGATAAATTATTAAAAATTATATTTAATAATTTATTGTACCAAATTATTTTTATCATTTTTATAAAGATTTTATAGTTTTTTAATATTTAAAAATAAAATATTCAAATTAAGGATAAATATAAAGATTAATAAATATAAAGTTAAACTGATTTTTACACTAATATTATCATATTGGATGATAATATATTTCCATAATTAAAATTATAATTTATTTTAAAGAAATATGATTATTATATAATTGTCATTTTGAAAGGGGAATTTGTAGAAACATAAGGTATATATATATATATATATATATATATACATATATATACCTTATATATATATATATATATATATATATATATATATATATATATATATATATAATAATAATAATAATAATAAACTTTTCAAAAATAATTACCATTTAAAATGTTTCTTAAAAGGCTAATGTATGTAGTTCAAGCCTCACCTTTTCAAAAGAATTTTAAATATGATGGGACAAGATTTAAGCCATGCTTGGTTCAACTTATAGCTAATAGATGGTGCTTGTAGTTGATAGTTGATTACTAAGTGCTCTTGGCCAAAATACAAAAGCGGTGGGCAGCTGGAATTTAGATGCTAACGAAAGGAACACTTGGTGGGTAATACAATAGACAAAAGATTCTTCTACGAAACGATGTCAGTTATATTTGGAGCCAAATATAAAAATTTGGAAGCGGCTTCGTCAATGAAATAAAATGGAAAATCGCCTGCGCCGATATTACAGTTGGAAGCGATTAGAAAATTTATCTATACAATATATTGATCGTTGAGCAAACAAAATTTTTAGAATCAAAAGAATATAAATATGTGAATAAAATCCCAAATTTTGACTAAATTATTTATTTTTCCATTGTTATAAGAACTACAAATATTTTAAAATTTATTTAATATCGATATGGAAAATAATTTTTCAACTACTTTTAATCATTAATATTTATTTTATAGTGTTTGGGTGATATAGATGGTGAAACAGTATATGATACTTTAATTATTAAGGAAGAGAAAGGATAAAATTGAAATAATTTTAAGTATATTAAAGGTTTTGTCGTTCACCATTTGTTAATTTATCTTACTTTTGCCTGATTTAAAAAATTCAAATCTCAAAAAGTTAGCACAGACGAAAAAATAGAGCTGAATCTTCCAGATTTTCTTAGCTTGTTGGAATCTTTCTTGAAAGTAAAATGGCCCAATAGGTGATAGTTGATTGAAGGCAATTCCTTTTATATAACGATATAGAGGGATATAAAGCAATGCACATACCATAGAGAAATTTTACAATGATTATGCCATAATAAGACAAGAAGAATCAAACTTGATTACTTATTTATTGTTTTGAAGTGGCACGAGGTGATAGTAGTAGAGATAGATAAGAAAATAAACTAAGAAATGGTCAAAATTTGACTCAAGCCAGTGATACGAATCACAGCGAATCCCCAAAGGTGATTCAAATTTTGTTGAAAAAAAATAACATAAGAGAATCTTTATTTTTCTACTCATAACCCTAAACTTTATTCACCTTTTGTTTGATTTCCGGACTTTCTGTTTTCCCATTTGATTCAAAATATTAATAAAAACTAAAATATATAAAACTCTAATCTCATCTTATAATTGACATAATTTTTCATTATCACATCTGATTAATAAATCAGGTCATTAGCAATGTTAATATATTTATAAATCATGTCTGCAAAATTCATTTGAAGTATAATTTATTTTGAAAATTTATAGTTTTACATATTAAACTAACTAAAAATAAAGTAAAAATTAATATCAGATTAAAAATGAATTTTGAATCAGTATAATTATCACAAATAAATTAAAACTGAATTTTTGTTTAAAATATTTATCTGTATATAAATTAATTAAGGATTAAATTTCAATTTAAAATATAAATCATAGTTTATAAAAATAAAAGTTTATTTCAGAATTAAAAATTATATATATATATAACTATATAACTTATAATTTTTATTGCATATTACTGTAATTATTGTTTTATGCTTAAATATTTATTTTTACATAATAAATCTTCATTGATGTATTTTCTTTTTCTCATAAATCTTTTTCATCAACTAATTTCTTAAAGATTTGTGTCATCAATAATCTAAAATGGAAAATGTAATATTTTTATAGAAACATTAAAAGCTGGTAGCTTTTTTGAATATTTAGCCTTAATTACCTACTCCATGATAGTTGATTAGGTGTTTTTTATCGAACACCATAAGAGTTAACGGTGAATAAAGCTATATTTCATGCATTTAGGATTAAGATATCGAGATTGGATCTTATATAGATTAAAAATTTTAATGATTTTTTTACCTTTTCATTTATTTTCAAACTAAAACCCTTTGGGAAGCGTATTCCCTTTAACCTTGGTGGAGTCTTACAACCAGCTCATAAAAAGGATAATTTAGGATTTAACAAAAGTTATTCAAAAAGTGCATGTTTTTTATTAATTTCCATAGAATGAGTGCATTTGAAGGTGAAAATCCATTATTGGGTTCCTATTTTTCTTTTTATTTGTGCAATAGTTAGAAACAACATAATTCATATTTTTAGGACTAACTAAAAAAATTTTAAAATGTCTAGAAAATGTGAAAATTTTCAGTATTAATTTAAATTCCAAGAACCACATTAGGTTTATTTTAAAATAAAAACTCTCACGTTGTTTTTAACTTCTATATTCATTTTTGCACATTATTGTATTCTTACAAGGATTTAATTATGGTTAATCTTATGCTCTCACATCCCCTTTATTACTTGAGTCAAGGGCAAACTCCTTTATATTAAATATTGAGAAATTAAAATTAATTTTTATGTTTCTTACTTTAATATTTACTTTTGAATATTATGTTGTAATATTCTATTCTTATAAGGATTAATTATTTCTTTTATATTAAATTATGTTTTTCTCACTAGCAATATCCCTTCCCCATGAGCCAGGGCAAACTCCTTTATATTAAATGTAGAAATTAAAAAATTAAATTTTTATTTTACTTTTATATACTTTTGCATAATATGTTGTAATTACTCTATTCTTACAGAATTCAATTCATCTTTAAAATTCAATTGGTGAATGCAATTTTAATAATATTGACAATTATTTTGAAGCATGTTTTAGTTTGAATTTTTTAAGATTTATTTTTTAGGACATCACTATAAATTAATAATATATATTTCAAAATAATTATCAAACCAGTGACTTCAAAATCAGTATTCCTTATTTTTAAAATTTATAACCTTAAAAGCTCCATTCACCGATTGCGATTTTAAAGGGTTGATAAATGTTGTTTTAAAATTAACACATTAAAACAATCCTGCAATATAATTTTAAAGGTTAATTTTAAAACCGTGTTTGTCAGTTTCAAGACTATTATTGAAACAAGTTTGAATTTTTTTAAAATTATATGCCAGGGAACGACGTCGTTTTAAGGGTAAGAAAGTAGACATATGATGATCTTGCGTCGAAGTGAATTTTTCTGATCCGTCGTCCGCATCACCCGCGCGAAGGTACGTCGCCATATCCACCTGCAACACAGCACAAAATTCTGGTCGGCATCAGAAACTCTAATTTTCCATTTTGTTTCCAGAATCTGCTGGAAAAGAGGAGAGAAAAAAATTGTATTGTTGAACTCATTGGCACTTCAACCGTCAATGCTTTTTAGATTCCAAATTATCATTCTTTTTTTTTCTTTCTATGTTTCTGACCCAGTGAGTTCTATGGTACGCGCAATCCTCTGCGGAAAGGCAAATTAGTAGGATATCGAATCTCTGTTTTCTTTGAGACTTTATCACTAAACTGCCCTAGTGCCGTGTGTGATTTTTTTCTATTGTTTATGAATTTGGTTTGTTGATTGAACAACTGCTTAGTCTGAAGTGATGAAGAAGAATTTTTAAATCACATCGAAAAAGGATTTATATTTATTACAATTACTATAGGAGTAAAATTAGGTTTTTAAGTTTGAGTTTATATTTGTTGTTCTTAGGTAAAATTCGGTTTAGAAGTTTGAGTCAGTGGTGGATTAATACAGAATCAAACTAAAGTTAAGTGGTTAAGATGAAAATTGGAGTTAGAATAACAATGGGTTTGTTTAGAATTTATTTTTATTTTCCATAAAACATATATAAATAGGATAAATGATGTAAATCAAGAAGAGAAGTTGATTGCTTATTAGTATTTCGTTTATTTCCAATTTCAATTCTAGATGGGTGAGTCTCAAATTGACATTCCAGAACCAGTGAGTTTAAGGTTTCTATCTATTCCCTTAATTTTATTATTCATTTTACTCTGTACCAGACTTGAATGTGGTTCACTCTCCTTACAGTACCTAAATAATAAAAACCATAGCCCACCTTGAGAGTTACTTCAGCCTTCTAGGGTTGTCCCTACATGAAAGTAAGAAACATAAAATGTAAGAAGAAGAAACTGGTATGAAAGGATTGATTCTTGAACCAAAATTTGGTTTTACTCTGAAAGCGTGACTTTGTATTATTTTGGCTTGTGAGGGAAGTGATCAAACACTGACTTATTCCATGAGAAAATGGGTGTTATTTGTTAAGAATGATTCTTTCCAGTTGATTCAACTGGCGATCAAGTTGGTTAGAATTCGAACAATTTGTAATTCCCTTGTGTCTCTCTGCATATGATGAATTTGTATTCATTGTAGGTGTTAATTGGTGGCCTAATATTGAAAAATGAGCTTTTCATGGTTATACTTTCTATGCTCCTTGTCACTGCATTAATTCCGCTTTACCTTTGGAAGAAGCGTCAAAATTCTCGACCAAATGATGAACGTGAGGAAGAAAATCAGGTGTGATTCTTTTCATGGTTTTCTTTTCTTTGTTTCCCTTATTAATGAAATTATTCAAGTATTTGGTCCCTCATTATTGCTGAAGATTTATTTTTTACACATTTTTCAATGTTTTGGATTTCTCTATTGGATTTCAAGATTTATATATTGAATAATTTTGAAGTTAGGATCTTTGCGTTTTTCATTTATTCTCTTGTTGGAATAAATTTTAGGCTCAACAACGGGAAACTGTTGTGCGGGCAACTGGTGCTCATTCGAGGATCACGTCGGAGGACCAGCTTCCCAGTGCAAGCACATGTCAGCTGCAGCAACTGTAGAAGGTTAGTGGCTTGTCACTTTCTTTCTTTCTTTGTTTTCTCCCTCATTTTTTTGCTATGTACTATTTTGTAATTTGCCTCTTTGGTTTCCATTTTGTCCACCAACAAGTAGATTCAATAGTTGTACTGAAAAATTCATCTAGATGTATTTACCAATTGAAGCTTGGAAAAATATATGATACCACCTGTTTCATGTTAAGTCAGGAATAGTTATCTTATTTGTAGCTTTGAAGTGCAGTGTTGTACTATTGTTATCATTGATCTTCCAACTGTCAGGATTTGTATTGGTTCTATTAGGTTGTAGGCAGGGTGGGACCTCATTAGCATGAAAGATTTTTTTTTCAGGGAGTGGAAGGTGGGTGACCTCATTACTGCAAGACATTTTTCTTTAGAACATGTTTTGTTTTTGTGCATCATAGTACTCACCATGTACAATGCGCATTTCGCTGAAAGTATAATTTGGGCCAGCGGAATGATTTTTCTTCTCTCCTTTGAGGATTGCTCGCCATCTTCTCACTTGCATAGTGATTCTCTGGTTTGCTCCTCTTTGTTTATCATCGATGAATCTCACCTTTACCAAAATTTATAAATTAGCTAACAAACTTGAAGTGACTTCTTAATTCAGAATTTTGGCTTTTGCTGAAGCTAAATCCAAGCTTCGGCATTCAACTGTTCATTTTTAATTTTTCATGACTTGTGCTAAATTTTCTAAAAAAAAAGTTTGAATAGAAAAGTCAAATATTTGGCATTTTCTATTAGGAAAGTCATCTTACCGAAACAAGAAAACACGTCCTTTTTAATGAGGAGGGAGGCTATGACGCTAACTACCTAATGTTAAAAAACAAGCAGAAACATCTCTTTACTACATTAGAAATCTTATTTAACGTTAAAAATTTGAAAAAAGGATTATTTAAGCATTAAGTAAAAAAACAAATACCACCTTAGTTTTTAGTGAATGTGACATGATTTGATGTGAGTTTCTTAGAAAGTGAGCATCTTCCTATATAAAAAATAACATGCTATTGTTACTATATTAATAACTGTAACAAAAAAGAGTTGTGAGAATGTTGATTTTAAGGTATAACAATTTCCTAACATGGATATTTGCATTTTGCCATGTTCAAGTGAGTTTGTTAATCAAAATAGCAAATATCTGCTACAGATGTAGGATCAAACTCTTGACCGAGTAAGAAAGTTCATGACTTTGTGATCCTAAAGCGATTGATTTTAAAGCACCTTAGGGAGGAGATGTGCCACTAGGCGATACGAACCTCACCTGCCAGCTTGTGAGAGATTTGTGTCAGATTAGCTTCGGAAGAGCAGCTCTAGTGACCGACTTGGATGGATAGCCTCGACACATTGCCATAATTGAAGCAAGGGCTTACGCGGTATAGGAGGATGCCACAATTGGTGATGGAGTCTCAGTTGATAAGTCTTGATGAACGCCGGAATAATAGCAAATGCAGAGTTCAAAGGTTCTTTTAAGGCAGAAATTGAACTCTCAATTTCATTGTCTATGCCTTAGAAATGGGATAACACGCCTATAAATGGTCCAAAAGTATGAAGAATAAACAAGATTTGGATACTAAGGAAACTAAATATTCGACGAACAAGAAAGGAAACTAGACATAATTTTTAGAATGAAGACTTTGTAATAAAAAATCAACCCCAAATCTAGAACAAATCATTAGCAAATCGGGGGACAATTTAGTAGCAAATCGGGGGAACAAATTAGCATCAATCGACACGAATTTGAAGCAATCTTTTCTAAAAGAAATATGACTCCTATTGACTAGTAAAACAAACTTTCTAAATTAAATAAAACAACTTCACTTTGAGCGAAACGAATCTTTCTGTAAAAACTCAAAACAACTCAAATCAAAATAGTAATAAAAACTCCGAAACACTTGGAAATAGAAATATATTAGGTGTCAGGTTTCTGACCTCCGAATCTAGATTTTATAAATTAAGATTGAATTTCTCAATGTATGTTGGCAAAGCTCCTGCATCGTGAGATCCTTTGTGCTTTGATTCTCATCATCATGTTTTTGCTTTGCTTATAACATCTTGGCTTAAGCTCACAACCCGGGAACTTTGCAAATTCTTATTGCATATTGCTATAGATAGGCCTCTCACCTTTGATGGGATTAGGAAACTTTGCCTTTACATTTTTCCTTCGGTGTTCGCTGGGCGAAGTTGAAATTGGGATTCTGTTGTCAACTTGGCTAACCTGCTTTTTTGTTTCCTTATCTAGCCTCAAATGACAGTGTAATCAATTTTTACTTGCAAAATGTAACAAGTAGAGTTGAAAATACATCCTTTTTTGTTTTGATAGGTAAATGTTTTTGTGTCCGCCGGGACTCGAGCGTGGAGCCTCCCATAACCTCATCTCTCCCTTTACCCATGGCGGACCATAGGGGCTAGTTGAGCTATCCTTAATCTGCCACAGAATATCTCAGTCCACCTTTCTTTAAGGTACACAGACAAACACACACACACTAGAGCCTGCCTTAAGACCTGCATTTCCCAGCATTAGTAAAAGAATGCCTTAAGATATCTACATCCTATTACATGAAAGTAATATATTGTGAATTGGCCTTGTGGCCTCATGTGGAATTTAACCTGGAACCTTCCCATCTCTGCCCCAATCTCTCCTCCGGAACCCTGTTCTGCTAGAGCCTGTACTAAGACCTGCATTCTATTACATTGGTAAAAGAATGCCTTAAGATCTACATCCTATTACATTAGTGAAGATTAGCAATTGTGTCTATTTTGTCATGTGGAATTTAACCTGGAACTTTCCCTATCTCACTCAATCTCCTGGGAGCCCTGTTCTGCTAGAGCATATCACCTTATCTACATCCTATTAGACCCCACTATGTACCATCCCTTCATCTGTGCATGGTTGGCTGCATTAAGTTTACATGGTTTTACTGTTTTTACACCAGTTCAAAGATAGGTTTTTCTGTCTACTGCATAAAAGTGGAAGTGACTGCTCCCTAGAAGTGTGACAGAAACTGTTGATGGAAGTGATGAGGATGTTGCCTATGGTGAGTATGAAGCTAAGCATTCAAAGAAAAAAGAGAGGAAACGACAAGAGCGGGAAGCACAAAGACAGGTTTGTTCTTTTTCTTTTTCTTTTTTCCTTTCATTTTTAATATGTTTCAATATCTGTTTCTGTCTTATGGTGTAATATGGTTGTGAATATCATAACACTTCATGATCTGTTGAACAATTTCATTGACCAAACCCCAGTATTTACAACACATGCTTATACAAATCCTCTATTATTCTTACATGATGGGTTTTGAATTCTTTTTTCTTGTTCTTTCCCTTTGTTTTGAAGCTTTAGTAATTTTAGCTCTAAGGTTCTGATTTGTGATCTTGAAGGCTGTGGTGACTGCAGAGTCAAGGCATTCAAAACAAGATAGATGTCATCTGAAATGAGGAGGAGGAAAAGGACTGATGGCGTGAAGCAAAGGAGGCGGCAGCTTGTCTAGTCTGTCTTCTTTGCTTTTCTGGTTCCTGGAATATACTCTTTTGTTCCCTTCTAAAATTTTTGACATGGTATTCAGGAAGGCCAGCTCAAAGGCAAAGGAGGAAGAAGCTGCACATTAGATTTTGAGAAGTGGAAAGGGAATTTTCTGTTGATGCTGAAGGTTTGGCAATGGTAAGAATGGAAACCAGGGGTTGCTTGTGGATTTTGTAGAGTATTACATAAAGGTGGTATTTTTGTCCCTGTACTAGTTTGGTTCTTTTTGCAGGGTTCTTTCTTAAATTTCTTACCAGTCGCAGTTGAAATTAGATGCACGATGAAACAGTTACCAGGTCATCTTTAGTCATTCAATATTTCTTTTGCAACATTCTGGTGAAGTTTAATTTTGAAGTCCAAGTGATTGGACATTAATTTAGAAGTTTGAGTGATTGAACATGAATTTTGAAGTTTGAGTAGCAGTCAATTGTATCTATTTTTTTTTTTAGTGCATCATTATGCAAAAAAATTATGTAGATGCTGACCAATGAGTACGTCAATAGAGGATAGAGTAAAGGCTGTCATGGTGCTGATATTTTTATACAATCATGCAGAAACAGAAATGTGTGCCCTTGGAAGATCTTGCTGCAGAATTTAAGTTGCGAACTCAGGTATTCCCTGCACCTACTCTTCACTCATGCACATACTTGCACACATACACACACACATGGTGGTGCAGTAATAAGTAAGACAATCGACAATAAATATAAAAAAAAATCATGTTATATGCTGAACTCAACCAAGCCTACTTTAACTGTCCTCTTGGAGATAGGGATTGGTTATGTCAGTTCAGGATGCTATCACATTATGTGGTTTATGTATGACATATTTATGTGCTTTAAATAGTATATGCCACCTTCTTTTTAATGCGGACTGCTTATTAATCGAATAACTTCCTCTGGAAGGCCATGGGTATAACACTATCTTTTTTTGACATTCTTTGTATAAAAGCCTATTTTTCAATAATTCAGTGTTGCATTCTTCCAACTGTATCGGAGTTGACATTAACATATCACTCTATTTCTGCTTCTTAGCAATTTGCCTGACGAAATAAGTTCAACAAATCTTTGAAAGGGTTTTTGTGACCATCACCTCTTTCCGTTTTATCAGCCCTTCTGATACGATTTCGTCCCGCATTACCCATGCGCATTAGCCGATCATTTCTCTGAAACACAACCTAAGCTGTATTAATTAAATACTTTTTCTTATATTATTATTTGCTTTTGAAGTAGAATCTTGGTTTTAGTGAGGTTAGTCACAGTTTCCTAATCATGTATCTTTGTGCTGTGCCATTCCCAACTCTTGTCAAGTATTTAAGAGTGACACTTCAGTTTCACCATCCAACTTAGAATACTGAAAATATAAACATTGCTTTACTTTTGATCCATAAAGAGTGTTGGTGACTCTGCTTTCTTCTATGGTTTTCCTTCCGGTTACGGTTGCCACTGTAGCTCTGAGTTTCCTGGTATAACATAAATTGGATTATTTTCTAATCAGTAAAGGAATTTAACGGCATCTAGATTATTTGATATAGTTTTGGGAATTAATTATGGTTTGTTTTCTGCATTGATTGACTCTCAGTGTCTGCATGGATGATGAGGGAAGCATACATCTCACAGAGAATGCAGACGGTTGCTGGCTACTATCAAGCATCGAGGGCTGGGTTGGCATCCACCTAGCTAGTAAAATTAACCAGTTCATTGATTTGGAGCTAAATACGGTTATTGACCGATCTAAGTAGTGAAGGAGATAGCAGTCATGACTTATTGTAAGAACCTGTTTATCATTGTAACATACAGAAACAATAACATAACTATAATGTTCAATACAGAGCAGAGAATTTAGACCAATTTTATAGATAAATTCCATCATAAGCTTTAAAAATAAAAGTTTGAAGTTCTCACACATTTGTAGTTAATGGAATTTTCTGAGTTTTGACATTCAACCTGTGCAGAAGAAATTTTCACCAACAGAGTTTAATTTGTGGATAAGTCAGGTTCTTATTCATTGCGCATCCCTTAAATAGGTTAAAATCAACTGCAGAATCTTTGGTGTTGAAAAGAAGTAGTCTATGTCTTGATTTCATTATTGGGAATGATGGGAAAAGAAAAATCTCTCTGCGTTTGAAGCAAAGGAGAAAACATGATTAATGCATGGAGAGTGCAGATACTTTGTTTAAAGGATTCAAAGTTTTATAGGTCAGGAGAGAATGGGGATTTAATAAAATTTGTATTGGGGATCATTGATGTTTAAATCTTTCTATAAATGAATTAAAATAAGTCAAATGGGTTTGAAGTAGTAAATAAAGTTGATGGTATCAAATGTTTCAAAATTGGTTTTTTTTTATATTATCAGTGCACTTTATTTTACTCTGCTGTTTTCTCAAACATATTTCATTGTGATCTATCAATGTAAACATCAATAAATTGTTTTAATCATTTTGTAAGTGTTTAAATAATTTTATTTATATCCGTTTGATTTTCTTCAAAAATTTACACCTTTTAAACTATGGATTATTTTCTTTCTTAGTGCTTTTAGAGATTGAGCACAACCTAGGGAGTTTGTATGGACATGATTTTAAAAATTGTTTTTAAAAACACTTCAGAAGATATTATTCATTACAACGTTACGGAAAAACTGTTTATGTTCCGTGAAATTAATTATTTTTTGGATTTTCATATTTTTCTTGTATTCTATTGTTTCAGACTTAAAACCTACAATTAAAAACTGGAACAAACATATCTAAAATTCTTAACCACATTCCTGTAGCATCTAACTCTGCAATATCTCTCGTGTTGACTCTCCACTGTTCTCTTACCCCACTCCCTCCAGAGCCTGCCGCTAAAGCTAAACCACAGTGTCAGCACACCCCTCACATTGTCTCTCACAAGTCTACAATACATTCCAATTTATTCGACTGGTGGGTTTTCTTGAATTTGTACCTTCACCACCAGACGTAAACGTAACAACGTGCATGAGGCCCATTGGAAAAACTGTTTTGCTTACACTCTTACTATGTTTACCTTCTCTTTCTTCTAGTTTAAACTCTGAGGACAAGATCAGTGGACGCACCACCACCTCCGCCATATGGAAGAGAAGAATGGACGGTGTTTCCTCGTGCCTTTTCATCCGGAGGCGTTCCATGGGGCCATCGGCACCGAGGCAGACTTAAGTCCACCATGACGGTGATGGGCCGTAAAATCGACGGGTTGAAGGATGGAAGATGTCTATATATTACGCCGAACAGCATGACGGATCGCGGTGAGGGCCGGCAGGGTATTCAGAGGATGAGGAAGATTTTCGGCGGCGGTCGGGAAGGGACGTACTGTCCGGTATCGCAGGCCGGATTTGAAGACCTGACCGAGGAGTGCAAGTGATTTTGGATGAGATCGAGTGCGGTCTGATCGACCGGTTCATTCGAGGTGCAAACTCGATGATCGCCGATATCAAGATTACGACACGCCCGAAAACCATGGATACGAAGGTGTGATGCCACGATGGGGTGTTAGTTAATGGCCATCCGGCGTAGGAATCTGCATTGAATATGAATGGCGCCGCATTTCTTGAAAATGAGGCCGGGAGTGCCGGCGCATGCGGGGGTTGACTACGGTCTGAAACGCATGCCGATATTGTGATGTTGTATTTGTGAATCCAAATCTAGTGAATAAATAACGAACTTCAGGCTCTAGTGATATAAGAATGAAATCTCAGCCAAAGTATATATGTAGCAGTTGAGGTTTTCTAGTTCATACCATACAGCGTATATTAAAGATTATCAGTCCCAATAGTATCAAATGTTTCTATAATGTGCCCAGGCCACTGTTGAGCACGCCAACTTCACAAAGCTTAATCTGGCCATTCAAGTCTTCACGATCAGCTCATATCATGAGGCTGGTGATCGTTCGACGAAGGGTGACGGCGGGTAGAGATAATTTATACGTGGTTCTCAAAACAAGTCATTTGTGACAAAGCAAACCGTTGACAATTCTATTGAGCATCTTGAGGGTCTCTGGATGATATTGATCCGTAAGGTGAGACTCAATACGTATCATATAATGAGATGCGAGTAAAAATATCAGTTTTGAAACAAAGGCACGTTACCGAAAACATTATAATTCGATAAAAGTATTGGAATTCTGACCCACGGCGAATGTGTTGGAGGCGTAAGTAACAATTCGTTGGGGCTCTCAGGCGTGCGCGATGTTGGACATCTCGAATATAGTTATAGGAAGAATCATCGTTCGATTATTTAACGAGCATTTTAGTTTTGTTTCGTTTTGTTATAGTGATTCAATGCCTGTTTGTTAAGTTCGCGCGATTCTGTAACCAAATCTGTCGATGATAGAGCATTTATCTGATATATTAACGTCGTATGTATTAACATTCATTAATCGACAGTCAATGTTTAATCAAATTATCAGTCCAGCGCAAGAATTAAATAGTAATTTGATTATAACCATGAAGCGAATTCGTTTTGGATTGCTCGACCACGCGTTTACATTAGAAAATTGCAGTGAACCTTCATTAGCGAAGTCTTATTGTGAAACGATGAAACCCGCGGGATTCTTTGTTGTGGCAGCGTAATCGGGATTTTCGAACTGGAGTTTGAAGGCTTTGGTAGATTCTGTTAACGATAGGAACATTACTAACCGTTTGCATGACTCAGATAAAAGTTCGCATCGTGGGAGAACCATCATATATGGAGTTGCTGAACTCCACGAATGACTGCCATAACGTGTTCTCGCGCATGGCGACTTTCTTCTTTGCCGTGTTGAGAAGCGAAAGGTGGAATGACCAAATCACGGGAGGGTACGTTCCCTCTCTACAATGAGTTTGACTCATCCCCATTTCAGGTTTGCTCTTTGGAGAGATGGCAATTCGTCATATATTAACTATGTTAACAATTTTATAGGTCTTCGATGTGTCCTTGTGATTTGACAGCGTACAGCTATCGAGCGTGGTTTCCATCATTACTAATCTTTATGTCACAGAGTCACACGTGTAATGGGTGAGCTTTTGGTAAAAAAATAAAATATCTGGGACAATTTGTGATCATTATACAGAAGTCAAAAATTTTACATTTGTCTGGTCATTGAGATTAATGATGATGTTGTGATTTTGTGAGGACGATTCACGGGTGATTCAGGAACTAGTGAAATCTAGAGATACACATTTGGGTTTTGTTGAAATTGAATTTGCCATTTTTCGAAGAATTGGATTTTAGAGGTTTCGCGTGCGTCTCCAGTTAATTATCCCAGTATTCTTAAATAAATATTATATTATCATTCATGTAAGCCTTTTTAAATTGAACAAGTATTTATCTATTTTACGTTTATCGATTTAATTCTTTAATAAACTTCTGATATTAAGATTTAATCTAACATTAGTGCATGCGTTTATAGTACTATCAGTGAAATATTGATCTAAATATCATTATGCGGATATCTCAAGATTTTAATTTTTAATTTTTTAATAATGATCATTTATTCCTGACGATCAAATTCAAGAATTTTCAAAGGATGTCAAACAATGATGTAAAATAATTATGGTGATATCAATAGTCAGCGATCATATTTGCGGCCCCTTTTCAACCCAAAGGCAAAACTATATCTACAATCTTAGAAATCACAGATATACGTAGACTCGTATTAAAGTGCAAAGGATATAAAAATCAAATTGGCATGTTTTTGACCTTATGATAAATATAATTTAAACAAAAAAAAATAGCCCCAAAATCCTTATAAACCAAAACTCATAAGTGCAGTGTCTTAAGAAAACATACACAGAGTTTTATATGAATTATGGGATAATGAATACACCATGGAATTATGGGAGTGAAAGGCGAAAGAGTGAAGAGGGTGAAGTGGCGAGAGAGAGAGAGTCGTGAGAGAGATGAAGCTAAGAACCGTGACAGAAATTAGGGATATAGGGGAAATAGAGGCGAATATTGATCTGTTTGAGTAGATTTTGAGAAAAGTGCTCCCAAAATAAGTAGGGAGTGGCTTTGTGGAGGCTCAAATTCTGCAATTTACTTATCCCTTCTCATCATGTGGCTTTACCTTCTCTTTGGCTTTCTGCAGTGATATCTAAGCTTTGCGAAACCCTTCTCACTCATCCTATATAAAGACGTAATAATTTTCATAGAGCAGAAAATGAAAGGAAAATCAAGCCAGACATGAAAAAGAAAAATGAGGAAAGAAAATTAGTGGAAATTAAATCTGATATATTATTTTTATTTACTATTTTAAACTAATTTTATTAGTTTTTTAATATTAATATAAAAATTAAATAATTTAAAAATGAGTAGTACCTGAGTAGAGATTGTTTTTATGTTAATTAAAAAAATTCTAATTGAGAACCCTTCAATAGAAAATCATTTTCTTTCAAACTGGAGATTAGATCTCATAGATTTAAATTCTGTAATCAACTCACTATGAGCTTGAAGCTTCTTAGTAACTATCAGACTTCTTCTTAGTAATTGTTTCTTTCATCCATAACACTAACACAACCTAGGATTTTATAAAGAAAATCAGTTTCCATTGGATTCATGAAAATGAAGCTTCAATGAGAATATGACATATTCAACTTACCACCTGACCTGAATTGGGTTCAGGGAACTCACTCAAATGTATGTATGCCACGCAATGAGAATCCAGAAACACAGGCAAGAAGGGCAAAAGGCCTGAGTTCTGCGCCCCTCAGGGGCGTCTTTCACATCTTGACTTGTGCCCGTCCTCTCTGTCTCAATAGCATTCTCTTTTGTAACCATTGACCTTTGACTCTCGAGAGGAGAAATTCATGTCGCATATTTCGCCTTCCATATGAGAGCCAGAGAGCCTTCCTCAGTTTGGTCATTTAGGGTCTCTGACAGAAATCCAGTTGGTAAATTTTATTCAGAAAAAGATAATGTACTCTATAAAGATATTGAAACAAATTATGTTACTGTTATGAATGTATAGATTATAATTATAGCGATTTTAGTAATGTCTTTATTCAGTGAATCACTTTCCTAATAGAGAATGCAGTGATTCTTCTTCATTTCATCCATTTACTTTCTAACAGGCTTTGGCATTGCATGCAATTTGATACATCTTGAATAAATGTACCTGTCATATATCCAGCTCTTTGCAACAGGTGCCCTTCCACAGCGCTTTGCCTATTTGGCACACGTTGATCTCACGCATATCGCTGCTCCTCTTTTTCAATTGAAAAGCATCAAGTTACCATCCTCATCTCATCTCTCACAATCAAAATCTGTCGTTTACAGGAGATAAACCTTTCACGAATAGATTTTGCATGAATAGGATCTTCTAAGGCAAAGGGTCTGGAACAATTCCTGTAGAACAGGTTCTTCATTGGCATTTAGTTTTCTTGGACGAGTATATTTGTGATAGGATTTCCCACTTGCTTGTGTGATTCCTGTCCAAATAGCTTCCATTCATGATCCTCCACTGTTACAAACTACTTTTCTCGACATGATTATAGTCATCTAGCTTAAATAAAACCTTGCTTCCCAATATGCCAGCCAACACAGCAAATAAGAAAGAAGTGAGAGGAGAGAGAAAATAGGGTCCTGTTTGGTAACCAAGAAAGAAGTGAGGGAAGAACCAAATCAACTGCAGCATGGGTTTTCTGTTTGGTGACCCCAAAAATTGAGGAAAAGGAGTGTAAACAACAAGTCAGCAGATTTGTGCTTTGTGTTATATGATAGACCCTCATTCCACTGGTAGTATGTTTCTACTGAAAATAAAGCCAAAAAAAGCAGACGAAAATGCGGGACTTTTAAAATTTATGATCTTTATTGATATTAAACCATGAAAAAAATATATAATCTTTCTTTGTTTGTAATAGCCTATTACAATCCACAAAAATTGGTAAATTACAAAGATGCTAAATTTTACAAGAATGTATTGATGTACTCTCACAAATAATGAACTCATACAGCTTAATTGCTTCCTCTGGAATATTTTCTGGCTGGAGAAGGAGCAGAAACCATACATCTTTCAAACTCAAGTCCAAGATTTATGTGGAAAAATATAATCATCTCATGCAGTGCTTGCGTGCAAACTTAAACCACCTCTGATTATTTTTGACATTTGCAAAAATCATTTATTTTCATCTGACGTTCCTTGGTTTAACTCCAATCTTTCTAAGCTTTCTTGACCTGCAGCTGCATCGATAGGCAGTGGCGTTGTGAGCAAAGACAAGATCTCTTAGGAAAGTAAATTAACATGAAAGAAAATGTAGAAAACATTATCAATTCAAGTTGGTGGCAGGGATGTCACTTACAACTCATTCAAGAAGTAATCATGTAGCTTCAACTTTGATTTTAGTACCAGGCACTTCAAAGGTGATGAGAGTTTACGGTTTATTTGATTTTCTTTTTCTTTCTCAATAAAATGAAAATTATATTTATGTAAGTAGAGGAACTTGAAAGGCATGATAACTTATAAGGTTACAGATATGGAACAGTTGGTTGCATACTTAGCCCGACAGGTGACTGATTCCTAGTTCACTTTCTCAATAAACTTATCCTCTCTCGACTAGACACCATGTTTTTTTTAGCTATACCCCAATTTGTTCACTTTAGGATTGAAAGAATCAAATCAGGATATATAACCATGTCCTCACCTGAGATCTATATTAAACTAATATGACATTCAAACAAACACCAACATCCAACATTTGTTTTACCAGAATCCTGCCACAGTGGTGCTGAACCTCTTTAGATTGAAAAATGTCAGATAATTTGGTTTCAAAACAAGGATCTATATGCAATTAGCCAAGATTAGCTAATGAGCTGTGAGCCAACTTGGCCTGCATAATTATTACATTTGTCTGAATGAAGTATCTCAACCACCTCTGCAAAAGTTTTCCCAGCCTCAAATTTCCATTGTCCTATGAAATTTGTCCAACAGTGTTTGTACACACACAATAATAGAAGTGCTGTAGGGAGATGATAAACTGGGAGCATTAGATGGCGAACAAATTTAACTGTATTCAATTATGTCTGAATTATGTAACTCAATGAAGCTAACTTCATTAATATATCAACCAAGTTTAATATACTTGAATTTTCCTTATATAAAGCTGTCCATTCTTTTTTTTTTGACATCTAGGGAGATCCAAAATGCAGCATTCATTGCTGATCTGCCACAAAGAAAATTAGAATACCTGCTTCTTTAAATATTTCCTGTAAGTTTCATTGCCCCAGCACAAGCCTTTTTGGCATCCAGATTGCGGTATGTCATTCAATATCTGAAAAGGTTTCAGAAGGAAGCTGAACAACATTATCAAGTAAAGATTGCAAACTGAAGCAAAATAAGTAAAGCTACTAGGAAGATTGAATTATTTACCTAAAAACAAATGAACAGAAAATTATATGTATTATCCCATTAGCAGGAACTTTATGCTCTGATTATTGGGAATACATAAATAGTACTAAAATGGAAAAATAAAATAAAATAGAAAGCCTCAAACTACAACTATGGTGAACTTCAAATCCATATTTTCTGATGAAATGAGGGAAAAGTAGAGTATTTGCCACACATTTTCTCAAGCAGCATGTAGCCTCAATATAGAACTTCACTTTCAAACCAAGATTTAACTACAAAGAAGGAAACTTTGTAACACATGTACCAAAACAAAAATGTAAAGTAACGATCTCTAGGTTGGCAACTGATTTTTTCACAAGACACATGTGATACTAGTTTTCTCATTTCTTTCTCTACACACCATATACACCACCATCGCCCTAAAGATGACACTTACAGATGAAGAGAATTTTGAAGCATAAATAAAGTATCGGCTGACCTTAACATCATCCTTTGACTTCTGTAGTAGCTTTTTGGCTCTTCTTTCAAGGCGCGGCAAGGAGAGAACAAAGAAATGGGAGGGCTCTCCACTTTTATTTATTTTCATACCCTTCAGGCTTGCCATACTGGCATCGACTTTGGTTTCCTTTAGATCTCTTTCTCAGCTGTTTCACTCTCTTCATGCATAGAAAGAAATCTGGATCATACTCCAAAGCCCATCTATCTGGCCCAAAACAACAGCCACTTCAAAGGATCAGAAGAAAGAAGAAATTTCATGTTCAACACTCTGGGTTCATGATGACCAATTCAAGTTCAGTCATCTATATAGTCAGGATTGCTTTTTCATATAGAAGAGCTAAAATATAGAGCATTATTTTTTAAAAATGCTCTAATAATAAATTTAGCCAACAAAAATCAGGAATTTGCAAGATGAATTTTCTGCATACTAGATTTTAAGTAATGATAAGGTATTTAGCCAGCAAAATCAGATTGTGCCTGTTGAAGAACAAATACTGAATGAAATTCCTTATCATCTATACCTCTAATTTCCCCAAATTGTCCTCAACTTGCCCTCAATGTTATATGACATCAAGTGAAATAATTCAATTATATTTATAAAGATGTGACTAGAATTTAATGATTGCATGAGAGATAAAGCGTGGAATTTATCTAAATACAGCTATTATCAAAGTAATTAGTTCAAATAATTTTTATATCTTATTTATGTTTGTATCTTTTGGATACTTAAGCTAAATATATATTTATGTTTTTTAATAATGAATGAATATGCATATTTTGCTTACAATTATGTATTTATGTATATAGCCGTGATGGTGCTCTACAGTACTTAATTTTTAATAATTGTTGTCTGGTGAGTCTAAAGTTGCTTTCCCTCACCCCTATTAAAATATGGGACCGTTTTCTGTAAGAGTAGCAGGAGATTTTGAAAGTAACCATGAAATATGGATCAGGTTCAGGGAGAATGAATTACTGGCTAACTAACAATGTAAAATAAATAAATAGACCCAGATAAGATAAATAATAAATAGAAAAAAAAAAGACTGTATTTATTAGTATTCTTTATGGAACCCCATCCAAAATTCTTTTGTTCTCAATAAATCCTCTTACCAGGCTGAATCCTGGTTGCTTGAAGTAATAAGAAAGCCCTCCCAAATCTTCATAACCTTTAACAACTCACCTTTTCTGCCTGTAAACCAATGCTCAAATTTTCCAAAATAAATTTAAGAGAGAGAGAGAAAGAGAAACCTCAGGTCCTAAATGTTTCAGGAATAGTTCAAAGCAATCCAGAAACATGGCTTTCCACTCAATAAATAATTCGAATATTGAAAGGTCAACCAGAGAGATTTGAATCTACTCCCCAGATACAATGAGTGCAAAGAAAATTCTCTGCGAACATAACCACTTGGCATTGGAGAAGCCAGGCCAGATAGTCACCTCCACCAAATTGTCTCTGGCACAAAATCAAAATATGAACATTTTTATGCAATGAACATAGAACTATATTAAAATAAAAAGATAAAAGAACTCTAACAACTTATAGAACAGATTTTAAGATATACAGGATAAAGGAAAATTTGCAAAATAAATATTCTTAGCCACATTAAAAGTGAAGTTAAGCTATTCCACAAGAAGGGCTAGGATGCATTCTAGTGATCTGAACTGATTTATGCTAATGTTAAGCGAAGAAACTGTTGTGAGTGATTCTAATGCTGGGGTCAAGAATAAGAAGGGCATAAATGGGTTTGTAGCCGGCTCAGCGAACAAAGTAAGTCCTGAGGATTTTCCTAGATTTTCTACGTTTCCCATATCAGTCCATCAAGTAAACTTGTTTCCTGAATTTTCTCTTTAGAATGTTAAGTGGCCAGATGTATGAATAATCTTTGTCATGTGAGATAACCCAGATTTATTTCCTCAGTTGTGTCATAGACAAATTTCAAGAGACAACATTCTCTACTTTGTACACATTTCAAAGGACCATCCTATTAGAGAACCAAGCAAACAAAAGTCATGTACCAATTGCCTAAGTGACAGGCCTAAAATAAAATTAACATTTCAAAGATGAAATATAGATAATAACTAAAATATAAGGAGTAAAAGAGTACGAATTCTAGACCGTACCCACAGTGCTGTGTGTGAGTTTGGATCAATAACTTGAATAACTAAACCTAATTTACTAAGCTGTGTCTCCACTCCAACAGAGCTATCAGTGCATCCTGAAATTTCACCTTCAAAATTTCAAATAACAGACCATCCAACAACTTGGAATTAAAAAAAAAAAAAAAAAAGAATAGATAAATTCACAAAACAAATATAATTTCATGAGAAGACAATGTTTAACTCATGTATAATTCAGAAACATAGCAAGATTACCTTTACTCAATGAAGCCCAAGGAGGACTTTACAGATAACATGAACAGGAAGATTTCAAGAGCCTCAGTAACCTCATGAATGACCAAACTGAGCATAGCCAGACAAGTAAACATTGATAACCAATAAAAATTGGACCAGTTCCTACCCATCAGATTGTACTATCATCAAGGTTAAGACAAGCCCCCCTCTACCACCCTCAATGCCCTCAGCTGTTTTGGCAATAGTTCATTGAGAAAGTTGATTTCAAGGTTGGAATAGGTAGTATAATCTCAAACCTTGATGAGTCATACTTCAATGAGAAGTTTATCAGATATAAATCAACAAAGTAATTTGGAAAAGAATATTGACATAACTAAGGCATGTTCCTTGGAGAAGCTTAGGAAGAGGGAGGTTTGTTCCTTGCTAGCCCTTAGGTCACTCTTTTAGCAGCCCTTTTCAATATGATGTGGATTCTTTATCTATTAAAATAATAATAATAATAATAAAATAAGGTGTTCCTTAGGAGGAGTTTGAAATATTTCCACATGTTGCTATGCCTCGATTTCATATTCTAATATGCTATGGGAGAAAGCTGGAGGAGAAGTTAAAGATAGGAATTAAAGCAACGTAATTCACTTTAAGGCCTTTGAGGTAGTGATCTAATTTATCTTACAATAGCAAGCAAAGCCTTCAGTAATGTCAAAGCCATTACATGTTCTACTGTGCAATAGACAAACAAGAGCAGAACAGGAGGGAAGCAAGGTTGCTTTGCAAAAATGAGTCAAACCTTAGTAAACCCGCAGAAAACAATTAATTGGGAAAACCCTCAAGGAGGAGAGAGACAAGAGACACCATCCTGCAATCTATGCTGAAGTGGAAAGCAGACTGAAGGCATAAGAGGCCAGGGGGACACAACTGTAACTGTAGATAATAGCACATCAATTCTATTGAAACACATTAAGACCGAAGAAGAGAAATTATTTAGCTGAATAGATAAACAATCTCTGCCTCACGACTTTATAGTTCACTGGGAAAATTCTAAATCAGAATCCCACAAGATTCTACTAAAAAATAAGAATATTACTGCAGCCTTCCACAACAGATTCTCAAAGCATATGCCACAACTAAAGCAGAAATCAAGTATGCTAAATAATCAAATTACTATTCAACTAAAAAATATACCAATCTGCGCATCAAATGTTCAAAGCACCAAAATGCATCTGCTTCATCTTCAAGAAGCATTATCATAGGGGAGCACAGATCACTCATTCCTGTAACCATTTCAACAAAGTTCGAGACTTCAGAACATAACAAGCATTTTTTATCAGCGAAAATTGAATATTAGATATCAAGTTTATATCAAATCCTGGCCATGTAAAGCAGAGAGGATTTTTGAAAGCATAACTATGTATGGTCTCTTTACTACTATATATAACTTACACAATTTGAGAGCACCTCAATCATTTTGTGTAAGAGGGTAGTATAAACTAATATTCTTTTTGTCATTTTAGGAAGACACAATAATTAAATAAAGTTTATTCAATACCCACCTTGACATTGTAGCCAACATCTGTGTCTATCACTTCATGACAGCTAGAATATCCCAAGTTTTGACAGATTTCTTGCTTCTGCTTAAAAACTAATGTCCCTGTCAGTTCGAACCACGTCGAGACCTAGCATAATATTATTTCAACCTTAAAAGGGGTTACAAAAGTCCAAAACATTAAAAATGTTGGAAATGCAACAAAAGTGCCACAAGTTAATGGGATAAGTATTGGAACCAGCATGATAACTGCATTGCTACAGCAAATTCACCTATGAAACAATTGACAATTTAAATCTCAACCAGAACACCCCGAAAAGAAAATGGATCATGAAAGAGACAAACTAGTGAATTATGCCTCTTTTTTTTTTTCATAAGCAATGGAATATTTATATGAACGAAGATGTACTCCTGAGCAATGAATTATATACTTTTTTTAAATCCAGTCTAACTGCCATTCCATCCCCTGACACTTTTAGAAACGATAATGACCTACAAAAGAATTCAGGTATTAGCAAAGGCAAAGAAATAACCCAGCTAACCTTTATTGAATTATCTTTGTTTTTCTTAAGACATGCCACACGCAATTTTAAATAAATAAAATGAAAATCAGTACCTAAAGACAGAAGAAAAGCACAAATGAAACCTGGTACTTTCGTATTTCTGGGCCAAGAAATTTAAGCTGTTAGAAGATTTTTAAGTTGATAAATGGTTGATTAAATGAGCCATAGTAAGGCTGAAAAACATGCTTTGGAGACAATTTAAGAATGCATCCATTTACATTCATGAAGGTGGAGTAATGATGATGGTTTGTCACATCAAAGTGGACCAGGATATGGGAATACGGTGGTAGCCACCAGCATTTGTTTGATAGGCTGATTGAACTTATAAAAAATACTTAGGACAAATATGCATTTAATAACGAATGTACTGAACCTATTTGATGTAGTAAGCTTCCACTGGATTTCTTTCTTGTCCATTGGAGGATGATTAGTTGGTTTATTTTGTTTCGAGCTGTTAGGTGGAAGCTCTGAGTGTTCAGCATTACCATTATCTTGAGGATAGGCAAAGCAAGCTGCGGATTTGCTTCTAAAGTACCAAAGGATCATGAATCGGCTGACCATCTCCCGGTAATAACAGGTGCTGTGATATATCTGCACTCCCTATAACGAAACATTTAGCAGCTGGTTCCTTCCATTGCTTATATTGTTCCCTGAAGATATAAAAATGAGAATGGCATGTTACCAAACAAAATCCTATATTAAGTCAAAAATAAAAACAGAGAGCTAAAGAAGTATTTTGTGTTTTGTTGAGTATTTCTTCCTATTAGAACTTGGATTATTTTACCCTTTTTATTCTCATTCTGTTTCCTTATTCTATTCTAATTCTGTTTCATTTCTAATCCTCTTCTATTGTGTATACTCTTGTATTGTTAATCAATCAAATATGAGATTTTTCCTTCTCTCTTTACATGGTGTTAGAGCCAGGAGAGATTAGGAAGATAAAGTTGTAGGGTTCGCGGTTATCCAATTATGATGGCCATCTAGTGGTGTGATTCACTCCCGTCCGCATCAATTCATCATGCGGACTCGAGAGATCTTGACGGCATTGGGATCCCCATCAGCAGGCAGCGAGACTTTTATGAGCTCTGTTAAAATTTGTTATTACCATTGGAAGATTACGTTGAGAGTCATATCTACCCATTGGAAGAAAGCTTATTGGAAGACCTGACCATGTTTATCTGCGCGTGTGGAATTCCTCTCGACGCTATCTCCGCGGCGTCGACGGGCGCATGAGGGCTCGACGGCGCAGCCGCGGCCGACATCTTGATTCGTAAACCGAACACTCCTACTCTGGTTTCTTCCTCAACGAGAAAAATGCACATACTTTGTTTTGTGTTTGAAACCCTTTCTTCCTGGGTTTCCTTGATTTTCATGACTTTCAAAATTCAGCGGTATCAAGGAGCTACATCCACCAAAGCCTACGTGATATTCAAATCATCGTGGACATTCCTTGTCCTCTATGGCGACTAAATATTATTTTTCTCCATCTTGACGGATCTCTATTAGCCATCCAAGAAACATATTGGGAATGAGAATTATCTGTCTTAGGCAAAACCTAAGGGGTAGCTCAGTTGGTCTAAGGCCTTGGGGTTTAACCAAATGGTCACTGGTTCGAGTTCCCTCAGTGCCATTGAAGAGTTTACTATTATTAACTAAATCCTCTATGGGATTAGTCGAGTCATGGTAGCGGACATCCACGATTATCAGAATATATACTTTATAAGATTATATTTGTATAAATGTCAATCCGTCCAATGCGAGACCTTGCATGTTTAGGACTATAAGACTTGCCACAGGTTCTTACTTTCGAAGCTAAAAGTTTGTACCTGATGACATCGACAAATACAGAGTTATCTCCTTGTATTTGTTGATTTAAGAGACGAGAATGAGATGGATTTATCTACCTATATTGGTCGGATCTTCACAAGGAAGAGTTCTTACTCCTTGATATCACAAATCCACAGCCCAGGAGTCGGGACCATCTTTTCTTTTATGATACTTACTCTCATTGCTTTATGTTTCAAACCTTGATCTTTATTTGGGAACCAAATTCTCATTGGTCCGATGGTTTTACCATCATCAAATGAAGTATTATTTTGCTTGGATTTGCTTCATTATCTCTCCCACCACGACTGGCCCTTGTTGCTTGGTAGCCACTAGGGATGTTGCCAACTGCGTTAGCATTGAGGAACACCCGGTCGAGATGTGTTGTAATATGAGAATAGAGTCATGCTGTATTGTTGGCTATAGTGGAAAGCGAGTTGGAGGTAAGCTCACCCATAGGCCAGGCTGCTGGTATTGTGTGTTTATTGGATGCCAACCCCCTAATATTTCTAGAAAAAGAAAGAAACATAATACGGTGGCCAGGATTAGTAGTCTTTGAAGGCGATGTCGGGCTATTGAACTCATATGGCTGAAACATCCTCCGGGGAGTTAAGATTTGCGAATGATGAAGCGAGATGAAATCAGTGCGGGTAATCGGCATTTTTACTTAATGCATCTAACTCAATTTTCCATAATAGGACTAAGCACATTGAAGTGGAGTTGTGGATTGCTACTTCTTTAGAGAGGAGATTGCATCAGGATGCATGGTTACTAGTTTCGTCAATTTGGTGACGATTAGCATACATTTTCACTGCAGATGTGGTTACTAGTTTCGTCAATTTGAATGACGATTAGCGCCATTTTCAGCTAAGTCTCTTAAAAGGTCCTAGGTTAAGTTCATTTGTGACAAGCTTGGTGCATAAGGAGGGGAGAGGGAGGAGGAGAGAGGGAAGAGGGAAAGAAGCTTTATATACTCAAATTTGAGAGGGCATTGATATTTATTCTGTTGGGACTTAGATTGCCTTTTCCCTTTATCTTCTTTATTATAATTCTATTTCCCTTTCTAATCCTCTGGCTTATCTATATATATATATATATATATAAATATGTATGTGTGTGTGTGTCTGCGTGCGTGCGTGGCTGTGTGCGCGTGTGTGTGTGTCTGTGTGTGTTTGTGTGTGTGTGTGTGCATTGTGAATTTTATTCTCTCTTACATACTAATCAGTTTCAATTATAGACAAAATATATTTTAAGTGATCTGAAAGCATGAGGTATTTCAACATTTCAACTAAGGCTTAATAATGTATATTAAATAAGAACGATTTTAAGGATTTAATAACGCATGAGAATATTTCAATTTCAACAAAAAGATGATACCTATGTGATAAAAGGGAAACTAATTTTTCTTTTCAACAGCTTAAAAATATTGAAGAAACAATTATCATACAAGTTATTTTAACTCATGATGTTGAAAGGATAGGACATGAATTATTAGCAAAGTTTAGAGAATAGCCTGACCTAGGCAGGTTAATAATTTCGGTGGAGTAAAGTCATTTTCATCACTTGCTTGAAGAGGATGAAGTTAGTTTTCTAACAATTCAGATTTGGGGCTCACAGTCACCCTCTTAGAACACAAGAGTTGGTAAAGATAGTAACCATTGACCATCTGACATGGACCACTGGGAATTCTATGGCTGGTATTTTATGTATAACTGCAAAAGTCTTCCCCAGTCATCTCCTCATACATTATTTGGTGGCTAGGAAATGTTTTCTAATTTTCTTCCTTTTTCTTTGGATTTAGTGAGTCTGTTCATGATTGCCTTAAAATTTGAGTTCAAAAGGAGTAGGATGATATAGAAGGTTGCTCCCCCTCTTGTGTAGTTTGGTATATTTGAAAATGGAGTATAAGTGAAAGTTTTTGTAGGGTTGAATTGCTCTTCATTAATGCTGAGAAGAATATTACTCTTAAATCTTTTTAATGTCTGGGACGAAAGGATATTACTTTGAGATCTTTGACATTAAGTTATTAGTTTTGGTGATACTAGCCAGAGGGGCAATTGGAATGGTTCTTCCTCTATTTTTATGTTTATTTTTCTTCTCTTCTCTTCTCTTCTTTCTTTTCTCTCTCCATGGGGTAATTTGGTAACCAGCCAGGGTAGCCCAATTGGTTAGGGTGAATGCTGAAAGTGTGGTCCCAATAAGAGGCACATGGTACCAGTTCAAATCTACCATTGATGACACCCTGAATTTACCTTTGATACCGGATGGCCAGTACCCAAAAGACTTGGGTTGAGGTAATTTGGTAAATCTCCAGTGTACTTGGGTTTAAGGTATTACAAGAATTTATACATGATATAATGAAAAAACAAAATAACCCCATATAAGGAGATAATAAAGCAACAAAGTTGCAAGCAAAAAGGTGTTCTAAACATGAAAGGAAAGTGGTCTAGATTTTTATATAGCTTTTTGTATCATCTGCATTTTAAAGCCAAACTCCATAAGCTTCATTCGAGAAATTCTGCCCTCCAAAGTTCCAAACAAGAGATCACAACTCATTAAACAATTTAACATACCTGATGGATGGCTTCTAGATGAGAAAACATTAGCTCTTTTTCAACAACATCAACTTCCATCAGCATGCAATCACCCACAGTCAAATATGAGGTTTCGAACAGATAATTCATTTTGATAAACAGATACACAAAAAACCTTCCATAAATAAACTTGAATTATTATTTCAGCAGTGACCAATTTTATGAAAGCTAACTTTTGTATGTGATTGCTTTATTCTCTTTTTCTTTAAAAAATAATTTTTAAAGTGGACACTAAAACCTGGAATGTTGATGGATGAGAGTTTGAAACAAGTAAATGAAAAATACAGATACTAAATGGAAATATTGATTGGCTAAGGGTGAAAAAAGCATCAGTCAATTAATAGGCCAAGTTTCCTGATAGTGATGATCAAGCCAACTACAATTTCCCTTGAAATCATTTATGCATTAAAAACTATAATTAGTAGTAAATTATTTTTCCAATCCGCTAAGGTGGACTGCTGACCCTAAGATATTTTAACGCTTTGCTGTTCATAATCCCTTCTTTTATCTTACTGAAAGCTTAATGTTTGAGACAAGATCATTCAGGTCTGAACTCCAAGCCAACATATACTCTTTGTTTTAATAAGCACTTGAGCAAGTTGTATGTATTAAGCATAAAGAGATAAGCCCAGAGCCCTAATTATACAGGAGTATACAAGGTGAGACCTGACTACAAAACAACTAATACCTACTGCCCAGGTTGCTAGATGCGCAGATTCTCTGTGCGAATAATCCCACAGCTCAAAAACAACACCCCAAAAACTTAAACATGCTACACAATGAAAGGTTTTTAATCTAGTCAAGAGAAACTCTTTTGTTTTTTTTTTATGGGTAAACAACCATCATGCATTATTACGAAAATAATATAAACCACCAAAGCTATGCTGAGTATATAAAGAGAGAATAACCATTAAAGGAAATGTGGCTCAAGAAGAAAACTCTTTTTGTTTTTTGATCATGAGGTTAGTTGTCCCATCTGCATTCTGGAAGGCTGAGCATAATGCTAGAACTTGTTTGCCTCTCTTTTAAGGGTGCATTGGACAAACTCATGCTGGTTAAGAGCTGCTTTTAAATTCTAACCCTTATGATGGAAGAAAGTGCGGGAGAAAAAGTTAGGCAAGCAATGCTTTTATGCTCTTTAGACATTATATAGGGAGATAAATAGAAAAGTTATTCTGAAAATGTTAAGAAAACTTTCTAATACATAGGCTAAAGTTCCATTTTTTGAACAATTGCTCTTGATCTAATTTTATAGATGATCTGCTCATACCTTTAGTTACGATTTTATAGTTGAAAGTTGGATTGGATTAATGGAGGGAGAGTATTTTTGTTTTCCTTTCTCTCATGCTTTGAGAACTCCATTGTAAGCATTGTCTTTGATTTGACCCTTTGGGTGGTTTCTTTTCATGCAATTGCTTTTTATCACAGGAAAAAAGGATTTGAGCTCAAAGCATTACCGCCAGGTGGATTCATCAATATGTGCTCTTAGGATCATATGTGACAGAAATTCCCGGAGCTTCCCTCTAATTGATTGGATTGGACCCTGTTTGAGAGGAAAAAGAAAATCTCAGTGAGAACCTTTACAAATTTATTAACTCCCACAGTTGAAAGGGTTAAATAAACAAAAACATGCTCAATAAATGCATAGCAGAATTTACTTATATGCATCACCATACATTATCTCATATTGAGTAAGTGTTAAAAAATAAAAATAAATGAAAAGTAAAAGAAAGGAAGAAGGTAAAGAGACTTACACATTTACACAATATAGCTTTCATTTCACTTAATTATCATAAGCGAGAATGGAATATATATTAATAGGAATAGCGTTGAGATGAAAGAATATTCCTTATATATTCTTTACGAAGACACTCCTACCTTTTTGTACATTCCTTCTTTGTTCCATTATTTTGTATATATATG